>LTAE01001887.1:31852-49379 GCA_001647135.1 Pontederia paniculata | reverse complement strand
GCCATCTAACATTTAGATAAGGTTATTGATTAATTCTGAAAGATAACAATGGTTAACAGATCTTTTATCTCTAGCTAATCCAACCTAATTCATCTATCTATTTATCTTTTAAAACTGAAATCTAATATTTTATCTCTTATTCTATCATTTATCTTATCTCTTTTCACTGAATATCTTTTAAATCGGATTTCAAGATAAAATTTCAGAATCTAAAAATTCATCAATCCTCGTGGGTTCGACACTCTACTCATCTCTTTATTACTTGTGCGACCAATATACTTGCTGAGTATTTAGCGTGTGATTTTTGATGAAAATAGTTGTTTGGAATTGTAGAGGACTCTATAGAAGCAAGGCCATAAACAGACTCTTGGATCTTATACGATCACTTCAACCGGACATCTTAGTCTTGTTGGAAATGCATGCTGATAAGGAAAATACAAAGAAAGCCATCAAAAGGATAGGGCGGCAATGGAAATATACAGCTCATGAGGGCACAGGTGCTGTAGGAGGTATTGTATTAGCATGGCATAACAATGACATGCAGGTAACATCTATCCAATCTAATAGACAAATACTACATGCAGTAGTCACTCTTGGTAATCTCTCTTTTATCATCTCTTGTATCTATGCTAGTATAATACCTTCCGAAAGAAATTTACTATGGAATCAACTATTGAAACTAAAGTTAGATGATACTCCATGGTTACTTATAGGAGACTTGAACTCAACCCTAGACCCCTGTGATAAAAAAGGTGGTTCACTTTTCAAACTAACTAAATCAATACGTTACCTTAGGGAGCTCATTCTTAAGCAGGGATTAATAGACATACAACCGTTGGGCCTACACTATACTTGGTGCAATAACAGAAGAGGGTTAGCAAGAATCTTAAGCAGATTAGACAGAGCACTCATTAATCAACATTGGTTGACAATGTTTCCTAGCCTCACATTAAGTACTTTGGGTAGACTAGCATCTGATCATGCCCCTCTCCTCTTTGACACTAACCATAGACAAAAAAGAACCAAGAAATTCTTTAGGTATGAACACTTTTGGTTTGAATACGAGGAACCAAGGAACATAGTACAACAAGAGTGGCTCAAAACACAATCATCCAACAACCCTATCTCAACTGAGAAAGCTCTGGAGACAATTAGGAAGAAAACCATCCTATGGAATAAAAATGAGTTGGGCAGATTAGAACAAAGGGTCTAAATAGTAAAACAAGACATTAGTAATTTAGAAACAAATGATGCCCTTAATGGCCTCAGTGAGGCAGAACTAGGAGAATTGAGAGCAAAGTATAACCTACATGTTACACTCCTTAGACAAATAAGTATTAAATGGTGGAGTAAGTCACGCATCAATTGGCTTAAGGATGGAGACAAAAACACCAAATTTTATCACCTATCCACCTTGATGAGACAACAACAATTATATCTCCAGCATTGAAGACTTAAATGGTAATCACATCACTGATGAAACACTAATAAAAGAAGCTTTTGTCTTGCATTACAAAAAAATCTGGGAGCCTCCTCACCTGCCACCCCTAGATCTGACATCCTGGCCTACCTTGCGTCAACTAGATCAATCCCTTCACTTTTCCTTGGAGAAACCAATAGATGCAAATGAGATTAAACAATGCCTCTGGTCAATGCCCCTAGGTAAAGCCCCATGCATGGATGGCTTTACCACTGAATTTTACAAGAAATATTGGGACATACTTGGTTCAAGAATTACAAATGAAATCTTATCTTTCTACAATACAAATCACTTACCTCCTGCCTGGTCAAACACCTCACTAGTTTTTATACCCAAGAAGAAGCACCCAAAACTAGTCACATATTACAGACCCATAGCACTGTGCAATGTTCTTTATAGGCTCATTGCTAAAATCCTTGCAAACAGACTTAAACCAGTACTAGGAAACCTTATTGACCCAGCACAGGCAGCATACATTTCAGGAAGATCCATACAAGATAACATTCTAACGGCCCAAGAGCTAGCTGACTCAATACAAAAAGGTAGAGTAAAACATATGCTGATTTAAATAGATATGGCCAAGGCTTTTGATAGAATATCATGGCAGGCTATAATCCAGATCCTTACTATCATGAACTTCCAACTGAAATTTATAGGTTGGATCCAGGCATGCATTACATCACCCACCTTCACATGTAGCATAAATGGAACTTCATCCTCCCCCTTTAAAAACCACTGTGGCATTAGACAACGAGATCCTATATCACCCTACTTGTTCATCATTGTTTCTCAACTGATATCCTCTCTCATAAAGCAGGCAGAACTAAACTCCCTTATCAAACCATTTCAACTGCACACTTTCTCTCTAAGTCACTTACTATTTGCAGATGATATTCTTATCTGTTTGGCTGCAACTGTGAAAAAATTGCAAAAAATTAAACACCATTTTTAAAACTTACTGTCAGATCACAAACCAAAAGATTAATTTTGATAAATCTGAAATCTTTTTGCCAAAAAAACTAAATGCCCAAAGAATAATTAAAATCAAGCAGCAGTTGAACATGTCAATAGGGGAATTTCCCTTTAAATACTTATGAGTACCCATATCATACAAATTCTTAAACACCAAGAACCAAAGTTTCCTAGAGGAGAAATCCACATCTAAGTTATCAGGATGGAAACAAAAAACATTATCACAAGCTGGAAAATCAACATTGATCAAAGCAGTCTTGAACACCATCCCAAATTACACCCTAAATTCAATGCATTTCTCTGGAAGCACCCTAGAATCACTTGAAAAACTAACTAGGTCTTTCTTATGGACCTCTGAGAGGAAAAAAAGGGGGTGTCATCTGATAAGTTGGGCCACAGTACAACTGCCTAGACATTGTGGAGGATTGGGCATAAGGAAGCTAGATATCATTCACGCTTCTTTACTCACAAAAAAGTTAATCTCTGTGCTGAATGGAAATCATGACCTTTGGGCAAACATGGTCACCAGCAAGTATGGTAGAATCCACCCCTGGTCCTGCTTCCATTCAAACACACCTAACACACATATTGCTTGGTCCTAGAAAATTTTCATGAACACAATGGATAAGGTCAAATTAGGCTTAAGGAAACTAATTGGTCAAGGAAGACAAACAAATATCATGAAGGACCCCTGGCTTTTTAACATACCACTAGCCCTCAAACCTACTTACATAAATGTGCACAATGCTTCTCTTCCAAATATGTCAGTTTCAGATCTTATAATTGGACACTTATGGAACATTTCCCTGTTACATTCCTATTTTGGTGAAGATTTACAGCAGCTTATCACTTCTATTTGTATATCTGCTCAACCCTGTGATGATAAATGGATATGGAGCCCAGACCCTAGTGGAATGGCTCATGCAAAATCAGTTTATAGATTCATTTCTGTGCCGGCCCAATTGCCACATTGCTCCAGTTGGTTAGGGTGGAAGAAATTATGGAACATTCCTATACCACACAAGATACATATCTTTCTCTGGAAATTGAAACATTCTAAATTACCCACTAAAGATACTCTATCGACTTTTGATCCCTCTATTAACCTAGATTGCACTGCTTGCGGCCTGGAATTGGAAACAAACAATCATTTATTCTTTGACTGCTCTTTTAGTAGACAACTTTGGATCCTATTTCAGCAACACATGAAATTCTCCTTCTCTTTCATGAATTCCTGGGCATAAGGGGATTGGATTAAAGAGGGTCACAATCTTACAACATCAACTAAATCTTTTACATTGTCTTTGTTAGCCTTCTGTTTGTGGGGTATCTGGTGCATGAGGAATGATAAGCATTTTAGTGCAAAACAATCAACTGTTGAAGCAGTGTGGCATAGAGCCTTGGCCGCGGCTAATGAATATGCGCAAACTATCCATTCTGAGGGAACCCTAACAACCCCTAACGTCCACACGTTGGCACGTTGGGTACCCAATGGAGATGGGGGGGGAGCAGGTTATCTGATAAGATCTCCTGATACAAACTTTATTGCTGCAGGGACCACTCACAAGATTTTCAACTCAGCACTGGAATCAGAAGCCTGGGGACTTCATGGCGGCCTCATCACATGTAGAGAATTGGGCTTCAAGATGATCCACATAGAGACAGACTGTGCTACACTAGTTCAGTTGCTGGATAAATCAGGAAAAATGCCTTGGGCGCTAAGAAACATTCTAGTCGATATACAAAATACTCTAGAGTTTTTTGACCAGTATGTAATTAAGCATGTACTTAGGGAGGTTAACAAAGCAGCTAATTACCTAGCTAATCTGGGTCGCACCAATATGCTGCATTTTTTGTATCGAGAGCAGCCACCTCATGGCCTCTTACCTTTTTTGTACCAAGACAGTCCTAGCTTTCCACTTTAATGCATGAATCTTTTCTTTTAAAAAATGATTAAGTGACTTTCCCGAGACCATTGACTTAATTGAAAATTTACGTCATCATGATCAATTATTTGATGATTTTGAAAATGTGAATTTTTAACTCTGATGAGTAGTTATTATATTCAAGTTTATGTTTGTACTAAAAATTAGTTTTTATGATTAAAAACTTTATGTTTGTATTAGTTAGTGATGCATCTTCATGAGATCATTAAGTTGTCTAACCTTTCGTCCTCATTCAACGAAGTTCACAAAGTTATTTCTATTTGACTTTTTTTTCCTTCTCGTGAATGTTTCATATTATTGCGATTATTTTCTTTGGCAAAAAAAAGCAACCATCTTTCGTTGTGTCTTTGAATTAATATTTTTATTATTTATAAGAGCTTCTAGGCATTAAGACTTAGTCTCAATCTTTACATGTGGATGCAACACAATATCATTCACTTCAATTTTTTCATATTATATTTTATGAATTTAGGATATTAAGATTTTTACTATATATTTTAAACTTCATATTAGATCTTTTATAGATGTTCTCACCATTTAGAAAATGATAAGAGAAATGCAAAGAGAAAGTTGTTTAGTCACTTGTTCCTATGAGGAAAGAGTTTGAAAGGGGAAGATAAAATTCGTCAAGAAGCATTCAAATATTGAAATCTATCGACTCATTGTTAAGATGAGTCATTGGATGACATTTCATCACTTCATATTGCCGACACATCGACACAAACTACCAGATTATCTTCTATATATTGGTACATCAGTAATTTAAAGCATATTTACAACCCAAATTATTCCAGGCAATTAATTAAAAATTTAAAGAGTTGTTATTAAAAATTTATTTCATTATGTCATTTTAATATTTTAAATTTGTATATTGTTCCTTCCAAACCTACTACTACTACTTTTTAATTCGATAGAGATATGATCAATCATGATTTTTTTTGGAAATAAATACTTAATGGAACAGGACAAATATAATTTAGAGAATTTCATATTTGTTTTATCATTTGACACAATTGAATAATCATATTTATATTTTAATGAATCAATTTTTTTTTGTGTTAATCTTTGGTGGGATGTTGAAAATATTAAAATTATGTGGAAAGTATTCAACATTCGATGTTTGAAGGAATTATCTTCTTTTTTAGTGGATGCATGAGCATCGTAAACTTTTCCTAATTGAATTAGTGAGACTCTATTGATCGAGTTACATGCTAAATGTTGGTTGTTGTATATTTAGGATTACTAGTGTTCAAAAAATGTTGTGTTAAAATTCAATCATTATGTTTAAAATTTTTATATTAAATACTTGCTGTTAAAATTTAATAAAAAAGATAGAGCTTGCCTAAATTGATAGAATATGGGACTTCTTTTAAAAACACCTATAAAAAAATAAATAATGAATGTGAATTTGCTTAGATGACATACACAAGACAACATATAATTTATTATTTTTATCTAATAATTTTGATTTTGTTGGTAATTTATTTTATCTCTAATATGATAGTTTGGGAAATTTTTAAAATCAAAGAAGTTGAGTATATAGTTCAAACTACAAAGGATGAAGACACATTGTAGTCAAGCCGAGAACTTTGGAGGGATACGTTAAAACAAAAATCGTATGTATAGATTCAGATCATTTGTGATATATTTTGGTTTAAGATGGACACATAAGTCTATGTTGAGCTATTCAACTCAAAAGATGCAATAACACAATGATGAACATATCAAACAAAGAGATAGCTATATAAATGTTCAACAGATGCAATAGCACATGGAACAAGCTTGACACGTGAAAAAAAGAAATGATGCGAGGACACAATAATGATGACAATGATGAAGATAATGTAGACAATTAAATTTTAATTTGTAAAATTTGATTGTCGATAATTTTAATTTAAAATTATGATGAAATTGAATATTATATATATATTGATATTTGTGGCGGATTTATATCAATATCTAGTTGTGATCGAATTTTTTTTCTCAAATTGAGATAGAGGGTATGCCCATTTCAATTTGAGACGGATGTGCACTCACTGAAATTGAGATGATGTTATTTTCGTCATGTTTTCAATTGTAATGAGTGATTTTCATATGTTCAAAATTGAATGTAAATTTCGTCTCAAGTGATCATTAACAATTAATTTTTATGATTTACGATGGAAGTTTCTGCCACAAATTGTGACTTTTGTTGTAGTGACGTCCTTTGATGCTTCAATTTATTCCTTGATCATCATTTTTACTAGTATCAATATATAATAATAATAATAATAATAATAATAATAATAATAATAATATAATAATAATAATAATAATAATATTAATATTAATATTAATATTAATATTAATATTAATAATAATAATAATAATAATAATTAATCAAATCCATCATTCTAACATGTCTTAGAGATAAAGAATAATCAAACTTTGGAATTAAGTGTTTGTCGAAAACTTTATAATTTTTTTTATATTTTAAATTTTTGTGACACTTTTAAAAAGGTGTGATACTACTGTTTTGCTCACCGTATTTTTTAAGTTGTATGGTTATTTCTTAAAACATTTGTAACTATTAAAGAAATAAAAGAATGATAGAAGAAAGAAAAAAATATTTTGCATTATTTTTAACTTAATACGTAGTGATCTAATAAAAATTGTTATTATTAAGTTAGATATACTATCAATAGGATCACTGACTCTGATATCATGTTAAATTTATTAATAGGATCTCTGACTCTGATATTATATTAAATTATAATATATTATTAATAATTCTAAAAGCAAATGACATCTTTATATTTAATAATTGTCAAATACATATTTGTAATAACCAAAATATCCTAGTTGAACCTAGTGAAGAAAATCGTAGGGAGGGGCAAACGTCTTCTATCTCCTTGATTGGATCCAGGATAAAAGGACTCTTGTAGTAGGTTTCTCAGGACCCAAAATATTTCAATGGCTTATCGTTTTCGAAAATTCTGAATCGAAAATACAACGAATTCAACACGATATATATAGGATAGAGAAACTATCGATGGAAGAGGGGAAAAAAGAAAGAGAATATGGAAAAAAGAAAGAGAAATATTCTCTTTCTTTTTTCTCTATCCATATGTGATCCTGTTTTATTTTGTTGAACCTTATATGTCGAAGCTGCCATCTATCTAGTGTTTGTTGCACTAGTCGTCGACATTGGTGGAAGTAACATGAAGAGAACGGCATAACCATCATGCAACGGGCTATGCACTACTACAACAACAGACTTTAGACAACAATATGTACTAGACTTATAAGCATATATCCTTGGTAATAGGAAAAAAATAACAATAGTAACACAGGCATAAGCATGGAGCCAGGCTGGCCTCCCTAATTTTTCTAATAATATAATAATTTATATATTAGTAAAAGAATTTTTTATAACTATATATTTTTTTATAGATTGGTCCCTCTGAACTTTTCACTCTGGCTCTGTTATTGGACTAATGCATGAAAAAGCTAATTAAACTGCATGTATGTAGCTGACAAAATTGGGAGGGGCCAATATATTATGACATATAAATTATTTTAAAATAATACAATTAAGAAATAATATTATATTTAAACATTTTATTCAAGAGGTTAAAATAATCTATTGAAATTTAGATCTTCGGCCCGCCTCCGAAATTGTTTACAAAAAAACATATGCAATTTCTTTTTTTTTGTCATACATATTATTTTGAAGTGTACAAAAAATGGTAAAAATGTAACGCCCCCAAACTCATACCCTGCCACGTGGCAAAATATGGATTTGATGATGCTACGTCGGTACAATCCTTGACTAATAATTTGATAATATTGACTGATAAATAAAAATAAAAACTATTTTCGAAAGTCTTTACTAAATTAAAGGAAAAGATCCAAATGAAGTGCGAAAAACAAACAACTCTCTCATGTATCTGAGTCCAATATGACATAATTGCTCTGACATAGTTCTAGAGATTATTACAATTTGAGAGAAAACTAAAGACAAGACTCAAACTATAACATGTGCAACCGTGACATCACCACTAGCAAATTCATAGTCACCAGCACCATCATCTACTACAGAACTAGTTACCTGCAGGTTCAATGCAGGGAAAATAATATTTTATAAGCAATTACGTCTAATATGTAAGGCACAAGTAAATAGGAATCCGATAAGTAACAATGTACAATATGAAAGTAAGAATCGTGATCTCAATAATAATCTTCAATATAAGGGTTTCCAAAGATAAGAGTAATTAACAATAATTGGAGCAACACGGTAACAAAATATGTGTTTGGTAACAATTCAAGATCAACATTGAGTTAGCTTTAAAGATAAGTTGAAAATAAAGAATCAACATATGAGGAGTTGAACTATGAACATCAGTTAGGTACTATTTTCACATTCGATTCAATAAGGCCAACAATAAGGAGAAATACTCCAGATCACAATAGACTTATCTTCATGTATAACAATGAGATCAATAAAAGATCACGATACGATACATTCAATCTGATAAAGCTTCTGATACGATCAATAAAAGAAGAAAGATGAACTCCTAATTTGATACACTCCCTCTATTATCTTTTTTCAAATATGTGGGTAGCTCATTTTACAATACAGTCCTACTTTAACAGGAATAAACATACTCTAGGTGATATATAGGTGTTTAGGTTAGACTTATCCCATTAATGACTTCATGGTGCCTTTATATTCAGCTCATAATGCAATCAATGGTACATAGCTCATATGATCCGGTAAAATCTTTATTCTGGGTTGCCATGATAATAAACAATAAGGTCAACGGGGGTACCAGCCATGACAAGAATATGCCCAACATGTGGGAAGGATGCTCGAGTATCCTCTTTGTTACAGGGAGGGGAGCTCTCCGAGCAATAGGAGCAAAGTGGAGAAGATGCAGCTCGGCCATCGGCCCCTAACGATATAAAACAATGATAAATTGTAGCTCCCAACGGTACACATGCCAACCATAATCTTTAGTCTTATTACCCTTACATAATATCTAGTATATGCCCTTAATGTAGTACCAAATTATATAATATAAATAGTGTTTGACAGCGAAAATCATCTACAAATTATCTATATTATAACTGATATGGAATAAGGAAAAATAAACCTAGGGTTAGTTTGTCACGGGTTGTGACATCTATCTCATGGTCGTGACAATCAATGTCACGGGCCGTAACCCGGATGTCATGCCCCGTAACCCATTAGGGTATCCCCCTTCTTCCCAGTCATGGGCCATGACTAGTGAGTCACGACCGTGACAGAAAGGTCAACTAGGTTCGTCCTGGTCCGTGAAGAGTATCACGACCTTGGAGATTTCTCGCTCGTAGGTGGTTACGGGTCGTGATATGACATTACGAGCTGTAAGTCACCCATACGACAGTCATGATTGTGTACGGTTCACGATCGTAACCCCGACTGTCATCGTATTTTGATAACATATGCATACCGATCACGGGCCGTGACAAAGGTGTCACGACCGTGACCGTAGCGTTATGGATTGTGACCATGGTGTCACGACCGTGAAATTGATCATCACGATCATGACTTTGATATCACGATCGATGTCAAACACAATTAGAAGTCAGGACTCATCGTCACGGGTCATGACAAGGGTGTCACGACCGTGAGATTGGTCATTGCAGGTCGTAATCGTGGTATCACGGTCGTGACGTTATAGAAAAAAATTGATTGTCATCCGATTTTCATCTATCTGTTTACATCCATGAATATTCAGAAGCCATCAAACGAAACCATACAATTTTAGATGAAAAGGAGACTAGAAACTTAGGTTTTTTATACATGAATATCCTAATTGGAATTAGGATTTAAGGCATGAATCAAGATGACATACAAGTGGAGGAAGAATAACACAATTTAAATCATGAGCGGGATATTCAAGGAACTATGAAAAATCTGGAGAAAACCTTAAACATGATCAATAACATGAACCCTAATCTACTAGTGATCCACCACAATACACACCTTATGGCTTAAGCTTTTGTCTCTATCTTCTTTACACGTTCTCATCGTTCCTTTGCAGCGATTTCTCTCCTACAGTTTTTTCCTCGGTTAGGAAATGATCAATCATCAAAAGGAGAGAAAAATTTCAGCCTTATTTTGAGATCCTTTGGGTAAGGGGCACAGTGAGAAGAAGACTACGGTCGGCTAGGGAAAAGAATGAGATTTGTTGGGAGGATATATTTATAACTCTAGAGTCCAAGTTTATTAGACAAATATGAATTTATTTCAGATTTAAATTTGAATTTTGAATTTTAAATTCGGATTTCCTTCTTCTTAATTAAGGAAATATCTTTTGAGAAAATAAAATTTGAGGAGATATACTTTTGGGGAGATAAAATCTGGGTCAAATTTGAAGATAATTTGGGGAGTTACATTATAAACCCTAAAAAAAAGAATTCGTTCTCGAATTCAATGTTAGGATAGGGTCTTAAAAAAAGATTAGGAAATTGTCTGCGCATTTCCTCCTCTAACTCTCAGGTAGCTTCCCTGCCTTGATGATGGCTCCAAACAAACTTGGCAAGTCTCACATCCTTGCTCCCTTGGCGCTTGATTTCCTGCTCTAGAATCTCAATCGGGTACTCCTCATAAGTCAAGTCTGCCTTGAGGTTTGGCTCCTCAATCCTGATAACTTTCGCATCATCATGCTTATACTTTTCAAAGCATGAAAACATGGAAAACGTTATGCACTCTTCCATAAGAAGGAGGTAGTGCAAGTCTGCATGCTCCTTGACCGACAACTCTAGTACTTCAAAAGGTCCAACATATCTTGGCCTACTCTTCTCGTGCTTGCTAAACTGTAGCACACCTTTTGTAGGGGAAGTCTTCAGCATCACTTTATCGCCAATTTTGAAAATATGCTCTCGACTACCTTTATCTGCATAAGTCTTCTAGCGATCCTGGGTCGCTTTCATTCTCCTCCTAATCAGGTCAACCTTGTCAGGATAGTGTTGTACAATTTCTGAGCCCAATAATTTCCTTTCTCCAACCTCACTCTAACAAGCTGGTGAATGACACGGTCCCCCATATAAAGCTTTATATGGTGCCATGCCGGTACTAGCGTGGTAGCTATTATTATAGGCAAACACTATCAATGAAAGGTGCTCATCCCAACTACATTGTCAATCCAAAGCACATGCCCTGGGCATGTGTTCTAGTATATGGATGGTTCTTTCAGACTGACCATCACTTTTAGGGTGGAAAGTTGTACTATAACTCAGTCGTGTCCCAAAAGAATCTTGGAAACTCCTCCAGAATCTAGCTGTGAATCTGGGATATCTATCTGACACTATAGAAATTGGGATCCCATGCAGTCTAATTATCTCTCTAATGTACAAACACATTAAGCTCTCGATTGATTGCTTCCACTTCATGAGTAGAAAGTGGGCAAACTTGGTCACTCGGTCTACTATTATCTAGATAGCATCATGGCCTCTCTTGTTTCGGGACAGACTAGTCATAAAATCTATTGTTATATGCTCCCACTTTCACTTTGGAATCTCTAATGGCTTGAGCATCCCGTACATTCTTTGGTGCTCGATCTTCACCTACTGACAGACAATACATCTAGAGACATAATCAACAATCCCCTTCTTCATATTATTCCACCAAAATGTTCGCTGCAGGTCCTTGTGCATTTTAGTGATGCCTAGATGAATGACAAATTTTGACTTGTGACATTCATCTAGCACTTCCCTCCTGAGTGCTTCATTGCTGGAAGCCTATAGATGATTTTTGAATCGGATCTCTCCATCTACTAACATCACAAAGTCGGTTGGCTCTTTACTACATCTGTGGATCATGTGCTTGTAGTCCGGGTCTGCCATTTGAGCTTGGATAATCCGGTTGATCAAGTCTGTCTGCATCCGATGTAACATCCACACTGCTCCATTTTGACTAGGCCCAGGATTCCACTGGATGATGCTCTCCATTTGATTCTGCTTGTGCATCCTCAAGCATGCCAATGATCCTTCTCCTCTCCTTCTTAAAGTGTCTGCTACTAGGTTGGCTTTGCTCGGGTGATAGCTGATGGCAAAGACATAATCCTTCAGGAATTCAGTCCACCGGCATTGCCTCATATTAAGGTCTCGCTGAGAGAATATATACTTGAGGCTCTTATGGTCTGTGATTACTTCGAACTCCTCACCATATAGATAGTGACGCCAAAGCTTCAACGTGAACTCAATTGCTGCTAATTCGAGGTCATGTGTATGGTAGTTGATCTCATGTTTCTTTAGCTGCCTCGATGCATATGCAATAACCTTGCCGTGTTGCATTAAAACGCATCCCAATCCTCTGCCGCATGCATCAGTGTACACCACATTCCCACCACTGCCTAAGGGGATGGTGAGTATTGGTGCAGATGTGAGCCGGTCCTTCAACTTCTAGAAACTATCTTCATATTTCTGTGTCCACAAGATTTTTATATCTTTGTTAGTGGTGTTGCTATCTTCGAGAAATCCCTTGTGAAGCGCCTGTAGTATCTTGCTAGCCTGAGGAAACTTCGTACTTCAGCAACATCCTTCGGTTGAGCCCACTTGGTGACTGCTTCCACCTTTGCTGGGTCCTCTGCAACTCCCTTCTTCGACACAATGTGTCCAAGGAACATGATTTCTTTCAACCAGAATTCGCACTTTGAAAGCTTAACATATAACTTGTTCCTTCTTAAGGTCTCAAGTACGATTTGTAAATGCTCCTCGTGTTGTTCTCGATCAGGTGAGTAGATCAATATGTTATCCGCAAAGACAATGACAAACTGATCTATAAAGGCTGTAGGAGCATTCATCAGCCCGAAATGCATGACAAGAAACCCGTAGTGTCCATACCTTGATCAAAAAGTTGTCTTCGGGATGTCTTGTTAAGCAACCCGAAGCTGGTGGCAACCGCTTCGCAGGTCAATCTTGGAGAAGATCGAAGCCTTGGACAATTGATCGAACAAGTCGTCGATCCTGGGCAGTGGGTACTTATTCTTTACTATGGCTTTGTTCAGCATCTGATAGTCTACGCAAAGCCTAAGAGATCCGCCATTCTTCTTCACAAAGAGAATTGGTGCACCCCAAGATGAAACACTTGGCCTGATAAATTCTTTGTCGAGCAACTCTTGAAATTGCTTCTTCAGTTCCTGCATTTCTGCTGGAGCCATCCTGTATGGAGCCTTGGAAATAGGGGTTGTCCCGGGGAGAAGCTCGATCTGAAAATCGATCTTCCGTTGTGGAGGTATTCCAGTAACGTCGTCTAGAAAAACATTAGGGAACTCCTTGATCACATCAATTTGCTGCAAGTCAACATTAGGAGTATCTGACTTGGTGATACTAGCCAAGTACACTCTACATCTTTTCCTTAGCATCTTGTGCGTTTGCATTGCTGATATCATCATCTTGTCATCCTTAGTTGAGGAGCCTCTGAAAGCGATGCGTGGTCCACCCAGTGCACCTTTGATCACCTTCTTTCTCTTGCACAAGATATTAATATTATGACGGAACAATCAGTCCATACCCAATATCACGTCAATTATGATGAAATTGAATATTATATATATATATATATATATATATATGTGGCGAATTTATATCAATATCTAGTTGTGATCGAAATTAATTTTTTTTCTCAAATTGAGAGTTGAGACAGAAGGTAATGTCCATTTCAATTTGAGACGAATGTGCACCCATTGAAATTGAGATGATGCTATTTTCGTCATGTTTTCAATCGTAATGAGTGATTTTCATATGTTCAAAATTGAATGTAAATTTCGTCTCAAGTGATCATTAATAATTAATTTTTATGATTTACGATGGAAGTTTCTGCCACAATTGTGATTTTTGTTGTAGTGGCGTCCTTTGATACTTCAATTTACTCCTTGATCATCATTTTGACTAGTATCAACATATATATATATATATTATATATATAATTAATCAAATCCATCATTCTAACATGTCTTAGAGATAAAGAATAATCAAATTTTGGAATTAAGTGTTTGTCGAAAACTTTATAGTTTTTTTTCGATATGTTAATTTTTTGTGACACTTTTAAAAAGGTGTGATACTACTATTTTGGTCACCGTATTTTTTTAAGTTATATGGTTATTTCTTAAAACATTTGTAACTATTAAAGAAATAAAAGAGAGATAGAAGAAAGAAAATATATTTTGCATTATTTTTAACTTAATACGTAGTATTTGATCTAATAAAAATTATTATATTAAGTTAGATATACTATCAATAGGATCTTTGACTCTGATATCATGTTAAATTTATCAATAGAATCTCTGACTCTGATATCATATTAAATTATAGTATATTATTAATAATTCTAAAAGCAAATGACATCTTCATATTTAATAATTGTCAAATGCATATTTGTAATAACCAAACATATCCTAGTTGAACCTAGTGAAGAAAATCGTAGGCAGGGGCAAACATCTTCTATCTCCCTGATTGGATCCACGATAAAAGCACTTTTGTAGTAGGTTTCTTGAGACCCAAAATATTTCAATGGCTTATCATTTTCAAAAATTTTGAATCGAAAATACAACGAATTCAACACGATATATATAGGATAGAGAAACTATTGATGGAAGAGGGAAAAAAAGAAAGAGAAATATTCTCTTTCTTTTTTCTCTATTCATATGTGATCCTGTTTTATTTTGTTGAACCTTATATGTCGAAGCTGCCATCTATCCAGTGTTTGTTGAACTCGTCGTCGACATTGGTGGAAGTAACATGAAGAGAACGGCATAACCATCATGAAACCGGCTACACACTACTACAACAACAGACTTTAGACAACAATGTGTACTAGACTTATAAGCATATATCCTTGGTAATAGGAAAAAAAAATATAACAATAGTAACACAGGCATAGGCATGGAGCCAGGCCCCTTTGGAAGGGGGCTTTGGCCTCCCTAAATTTTCTAATAATATAATAATTTATATATTAGTAAAAGAATTTTTTTTATAACTATATAATTTTTTATAGATTGGTCCCTCTGAACTTTTCACTCCGGCTCTGTTATTGGACTAACGCATGAATAAGCTAGTTAAATTGCATGTATGTAGATGACAAAATTGGAAGGGGCCAATATATTATGACATATAAATTATTTTAAAATAATACAATTAAGAAATAATATTACATTTAAACCTTTTATTCATGAAGTTAAAAATAATCTAGATCTTCGGCCCGCCACCGAAATTGTTTACAAAAAAACATATGCAATTTCTTTTTCTGTAATACATATTATTTTGAAGTGTACAAAAAAAATGGTAAAATTCTTTACGGTGAAAATGGATGTAAAAGATCAACTAGTAAAACTTGGGTCAATTTTTGTTCCTTTTCAAATTACATTCTAAATAAATGTAAAATAATGAATTAATTTATCATGTTGAATAACTGTATTTTTATTTGGATCTCACTTTTTTTTTCTTGTTTGTTTTTTTTCATTTTATGTCTTATATATTAGATTTCATATTAAAGCAACTACAAACTAAAAAATATATATATATCGCCTTAACGTAAGTATAATGTATTTAGGACCAAAATATATCGCACCGTTTTCCTCAAAAAGATCTATATCATAATTAAAGAGTTTAATAAAAATATATCATATTTAAATAGAGTACATTGTGTACTCTATCATCTGAATTGTTGAATTTAAGATATGTGGTTAAAAATAAATAATTTATTTAAAATTTGTATTTTTTATTTATTTTTGTCAACCACAAATCTCAAATTCAACAATGTGCATAATATCATACACAAGTCCATTAAATTTATAATTAATTAATTCAAGAATAATTAGTTGTTGAATATATATACTCATTTATTTCAAAGTTTTTTTTAATCTTTTCAGAGATTCATGAGTCTACTATATATAAAAAATCAATTATATATATTCAATCAACGGCACTGCCCCTCTTCCTCTTATTTCTATTATATTTGCAGGGAACAATAATTATATATCCAAGTGAAGATATGGCATTAGTGGTGAACTGGTGATATCATGGAGAAAATGTGTAGAATGGGAAATGAAGCGTAGACGAAATCACATTATTAAAGTACAATGTAGCTGTTCTTTCAACCATCATCAATGGCACTTGCATTCTCTTATCTTTCATGATTTCAGACTGATGTCAGTGACGAAAAGTTGTGAATACTACAAATACATACTATTTATCATTTTAAAAAAATATATTATTTTTTTTTTTACAATGCCCACTAAGGTACGACGATTAGAATCTAGGTTCTTTCCAGTTTTAACAATTGATTTGATATGTTAATTTTAATGATATTTGATTAAATTAAAAAATAATGATAAAACTTTTAAAAAAATATTTGATACATTAGTTCGAATGTGTAGAAATAGAATATGAACGTTAGAAAAGATAAAATATATTTTTTAAAAACAGATAAAACTAAGCTGATTAAAATTTACGATAGTTTATTTTTTTTAAACATTTCTTTAGAATATAATATGTTCGATTTCATCATTTTCAGAGGCTATGGAACCGGGTCAACGCCCGATTCCAATATTTACTTCGTCTCAAAATTTATTTAAGCCATATAGTTTCGCATAATTAATCGAGAAACAAATTTCAACTTAATTTTAATTGCCTCTAATTTAGCTGTTCTTGTCACCTTTTCTTAATCTATAAATTGCAATCAATTTTGAAATTAATAGTCAAGAAATGAGTAACTAGCTAGGGATAAAATTCAGAAAAATAAATTAAAAAGACATTTTGATTTTTTTTGTTTGCTAACACAGATTTTGAAGCTTCCTCTGGAACTAAATTTTCAGCGAGAATTTTTATCTATAAAGAAACTCGACTTCAAGGCATTCTCTATTAAAATATATTATAATAAAAAATTGTGAAAGGTATATAAAGATAACAAGAAATTATTTTTTGCATTACAATATCCTCAACAATATCAACTATAAACAAACATAATGGATTCAATTTCAATTTAAAACAATAATAATATATTATTTAATGTCTTTACTTAGCGCCATATATTATTATTATTATTATTATTATTATTATTATTATTATTATTATTATTATTATTATTATTATTATTATTATT
>LTAE01001887.1:12183-31699 GCA_001647135.1 Pontederia paniculata | reverse complement strand
TATATATATATATATATATATATATATATATATATATATATGTATATGTATATATATAATCTTGAAGAGAACGTTCCAATCATGGAAATAAAAGTATGAAATTGTTGAAGGAGATATGAAGTAATTGAATAGAGGCCGATTTTAGGTCAGCCATTTTACGTGTCATCATCGTAAAAACAAGCAAAAAGAGTCTTCATTTTAGTGCTTTTGCTGAAATCACTCTTTTATAGATATAAATATAAATATATCGTTTTTTTTTTCAAAAGTTTAAGATTTTATAATAATCGATATCTTATCCAATTGAATATTATATTAAAATAAGAGGTCTTGAATTTAATTCTGACAACATTTTTATTAAAAAATATTTTTTCATAATGGTTCACACATAGTGAATTATGTTAAAAAAAATATGAGCCACATATAAAAATAATGTTGAAAATCTGAATAATTTAATTTGAAGATGATGCTTTTATTAACAATATTCTAGTTTATTCTATACGGAATATCATTTTTTTAGCAAAAGTGTTTGGAATCGTAACTTTTGCGGAAAAGGATCATTTTTGTGGCCCATAATTAATACACTACACTATGCATAAACACAACAATTCATAATGATAATAATATATAGAATATGTGCCTTTTTTTTAAAGATGGTGAATTCTCTTACGCGACAATCTTTTTCTCTCCCTTTAAAATTTATTATTAATATTTAATGTATTCAATATTTGAGCGATGAAAAATATTATCGATGACTTATCATCTCAAATATAAAATTATTCGTTTCTTTGCCCCAAGGCTCATGTCCCCTAAGGCTTAATTTGACTTCAACATTTTTGTAGTTTTGCTCTATGATTAAGGACAGTTATCTTCACAAATATTCTAAAATATTTAATTTATAAAAAATAATCGTGTTCTTAGATAAAGCAAACATACATTATTCTTAGTAATTTATTTATTTTTATAATAAATGGTATGAAACTCGTAAGCGTAAAATAATGAATGTTTGATTAAAAAATAAAAATAAGTATTTGTTCCTTGTAATGTTCATCATCCGAACGAGATCTAAGTATAGGAACAATTATTCTTATTTTATGCACCAGCTTTGGAGCTACGTGAAGATGCATGAACGCATGCACGGCCCTGGTTTTTTGAACCATGAGCGTATCACCCACACGCGTTTTTTTGGGCTGGTTCAAACCGGGTCCACGTCGCCCCCTTTTTTGACCCCTTTTTCTTCTCCATTTTTTCATCTTACATATATTTTTTTATGGCGCGTATAAAATCTTAGAACAACAACCATGTCGACGGTCTCCAGAAATAAAAAAAATAAAGGTTGGCATTCAACGCGTTTCAATAGAAAAGGAAAATTTTAAAAGTATTTTTTTTCTGTCAAATTTCATGTTCTTTCAAATTAATGTCGATGCAACTTCAAGTAGAGTGCTACGCTATAATTGATACACTTTTTTTTATTCAAGAATAAGATTCTGTATGTTTTGAAGTTAACCGCGATTTGTGAATTATCTCGTATCACATTTCTTTGTATATTCAATTAAGAATAAAATTAAATAAATAGTTTTATTTTTTTTCTCTTTGCATTTATAGCTTGCGTTTTCTCTTTTATATATATGTATATATATATATANTATATATATATATATATATATATATATGTGGATTACAGGCTTAAAGCATGTATCTTTTTTCGAGAACATGTAACAATTTATAATAATATAATATTATGATATATTTGCCATTTACTATATAAGTTCTATTGGAGCTTCGTGAGCGGATTGGTGTAAAAGATAATATTAAAACCATCTAATCTCATCATATATATACAACAAATATCATTGTACCTAGATATATGCAGATATTAATAGCCGTAACTATAATATATCTTTGAGAAGTTAACACTTGAAGGGAAAATAATAACGTTCTTCATTTGAGTTTCCAATCTCTTTACTTCTTTTCATGGTATCTGTGTGGTCTTACATATTATTCGCTCCCTCTCTATCTTGTGATTACTTTTGAAAAGTTAAGATCTTAAATTTTTTTACTAATCAAGTGATGTAACATCCTAAAAATATGTCCGCCACGTATAGAAATCGATATTCATCGCATGTTCAAAATAGTCTCTGCAACGTTATAAGATAATAACTTTAACTTGACGATTGACAAACATGATCAACATACAAGAATTAATAATATGACAAATGAAGATAAAAGGCGGACGTATAGAAATCGATATTCACCATATGTTTAGAAGTCTCCGCAATGTTATAGGATAATAAGTTTGACTTTACCATTGACAAACATGATCGATATACAAGAATTAAGAATAGGACAAATGAAGATAAATCAACATACGACAAAATCAGTGAAAAATTCCTATAATTTTGACACATGTGAATAAATGAAAGATATTAAACTTGATCAAATAATACATAATTTAAATTTTAATATTAAACTTAGCTTAAGATACATTGTTCATAAAGGTCACTTAACTTTGACTTTACATAATAAAGTTGTCTCAAGTCAATACATAGTCTTGATTAAGATAATTAGAAGGTAAAACAACAACATGACATAAAAAGAATTTAAGAAAGACTCATTTTTTCTAATAGATTGACTCTTCCACTCATGATCCTCCGGTCGATTGAGTCGAAACTTCCCCTTCCGCTTCTGCCGTTGTTGCAAGGTATATTAATTCATCGATGTGTGACAACCATCATGAGTTGCATCATCATTATAAGTAGCGTCATTTTCTTCTCACATGCATGATCGGCCAAAAGCAGAAGACATTCGTCCTGTTAGAGTATATAAATTAATGTCGAAAAATGAGTGAATTATATCATCCATGTATGTAAAGACTTACATGTCATGCATATCATATCAAAGTATCGAAGGATTCTTAACCTATACTTATGATCAACATATGATCATTCATCATTTCCTTACATTTGCTTCTTAGCCAATTATGCTTCTTGACTTAACTTTAAGTATATGTTTCATCTTGCTTATTTCTTATTTTATTTATGTATTATCGATATAATGCAACTTTAACTCATCATAACTTTATTTTACTTTACATTATCGATATAATGCACTATAAACTTAGCATTATCAATATAATGTATCATTAGACATGAATATTATATTTAGCATTGACTTTCAATGCTCATACTAGTTTAGTTTAACTTCATCATTCATGTCCCTTTCTTCATCTTTCATTTTCTTATCACGTGACATCTTAGAAATTAACTTTTAACTTCTCATAAGCCATTCTCATCGTCACATGTCCATTTATTAACTTATTTGATTAAGGGTCATAATCACATCTTCTTCTTTAGGTTGATCGGACCAATAATGCACTTTACGCACTTTACATTGTCACGCTTAGGCATGAGAAACTCACACATTGGCTAAGGTGCATGACTTAATTTTTCGGAAAACTCATACACTATTTTCAGTGTAGGACTTATTTTTTCTCCATCATCTTAGGTGTGCGTGCTTAGACTTGTCTTAATTTATCTTTTAATTAAAGGTATAAAAAATAATACATACATGACATGTTTCATCTTTTAAGCCCTATTTAGGCTAAGCATGCATATCATTTCTAGATGCTTGCAATACATCAAACAATATTTTATATACTAAAGATGAAGTATAAAAGCATCATATTACGAGTCATTAAGGAAAATAAGAACATAAACTTTAACAAATGAATGACTACGATTAATTAAGGTGCACCACGGTTGAAACATAGCCTCTACGATCATTTGTGAGTGTGCTATGGTCATGGAATGACTATAATGGTTATGTAGTAGGGAGACACCTTCCACTATGATCCAATCTAGTGAGATCCTGTGATCACCAAAGAATTCACTACGATAAGCAAAGGGTCCGCTACGACCATCTTAAGCCGCTACGGCCGATACTACTTGTTACGGGCTACCTGTAGCAAGATATGGTGCACTATGGGTGACCCGTAGTGAGCCTTTGTTACATGATTTTCGTCTCTAATTGTTTCAATCTCATATAAAGTTCATTTGTCCAACATCTAAGTCATTTATTCTAATAATCTTTTTTCAGGTACTTACACGAAATTAGAACATAATACATTACATTTTTAAGCATTAAAACAAACAACATATATCATACAGAAGAAAAAAAAATATTAAACACTAGCATGCAAAGTGTGTTTTCTTCATACCCTAAGTTTTCTCTTAATTTCTACCTCCTTCACATGTACAATTTATCTCAGTTGGACATAAACTTAATAGAAGGAGAGAATTCCTTTTACATACCTATTTGCTCTTGCCCTAGTTTCTTTCTTCTTTCAAGTTGTTCTTCCTCCATCTTCCTTCTACTTCAGTGCACCTCCTTTTTTCTTGTTGTTGTTGTTGTTGTTGTTGTTTCTCTTCTCCTTCTTGCTCTTTCTTGCTCTGCTATGGCAAAAAATGAAGCTTCAATTAACTTGAATTATGAAGGCTTGCTGCCGGTTCGATTTGTCCCCTTGGTGATACAAAAAAAGAGAGTGAAGAGAAGAAAATCAGATGAGAGAGAAAGAGAGAGGGCAATAGAAATTTGGCTTTTATAGATGGCTTGGGTGGGTTTTGAAGTCCAATAGGACGGTTTTGGATGGTACAATTAGGGCCCACCAGTTTGGGCACTTATTTCATGTTATTACAAGTGACTAAAAAATTTGAAGCAAAAGAAGTGTCATTCACCAGAGTTTCCTCCCTTTGTTCCTTCTGCTTATCTTTTCAACACCTCAAATCCTAGAAATTTTATGGTAGCTTGTCAACTAACGAGACAAAACTATCTTATCTGATCACAAGCAATGCGTAATGCATTAAAGGTAAAAAATAAGTTAAGATTTACCAACAGAACAATACTATGCGTAGGTGAAAATGATGCGAGCGTCAATGCATAGGATGTCTGCAATTTTTTGTTGATCACTTGGATTTTCAACACACTTGATAAAGAGCTCCAAACAAGTGTGGCTTATTCGAAAAATGTGAAGACCTTGTGGGATGATCCTCAAAGAGATATTTTCTCAAAGAAATGAAAACTATGATTCATCAACTTAAATAAGAAAATTTGTCTCTTTAAACAAGAAGAAATGAAATTGTTGAACTCCATGAAACTCAAAGGATAGTGAGATGAAATGGAAAACTTCAGCGACATTCTTACTTGCACTTGTAATGTTGCTGCTACCCAATATGAGAAAGAAAAAAAAAACTCATCAATTTTTAATTGGCTCATTCAACTCAGAGTTTTACAACATTATGCATTCAACTACTGATCCTATGCCTATGATGGGAAGATTTACTCTATGATCTCGCATAAGGAAAGGAAGTTGTTTGCAATTTCATGGATATCACAATGAAAGAATAAGAAGAAAACTCAAGAAAATTAGAATTCTCAAAATAAGCCTACAATAAATGATGAAGCCAACTCGGTGCAAAATAGCAAACATGTGATTTATTGAAGGGCACTATTGGCAAGGTTTTAGCAATTTTATTGTAAGCACAAGTGTAAAACTACTGTGCTTGATCACCACATATGATAAATGATCAACAACTTTTTATATCTCACATTTAATCAAATATTAGATTGGATTCTTGATTATGATATTTGATGTTAGCATCCACAATGCTACAAAGTTCTTTTGATTTAGTTCACAGTAACGTATGAGTCCTTATGGGAGTTCATCAATCACCATTATGTGACACTCGTTATTTGCCTGCTATTGTTGACTACTATAGTATATCCACATGACTATTTTTTATGCATGCAAAATTTGAAACACAAAAAATGACATATATTTCTGCAATATGGTTATATATGGTCTCTTGTTAATTAGCTTTCATCTTAGATTCTTAATTATCATGATTCAACACGCAGTTGTTTGTATTGTATCTTTTATGCACGACAACTAACTTTAATTCTTCATGACGGCTGATTAATTAATTGCTTCGTGCCCATCATCCACTAGGCCAAAAATTAATTGTGAGTCAAATGATTCACGTTCAACCTCGACTCATAAATTAGCTGATACACAACTATATATGGCATATGGTTTGTCCTAATTGTACATAAATGATCGAATTATTAATAACTTGAAATCCGATAAAAGAAGGGTCATAAATGATTGTATCCTTAGTGGATTGAATTCAATACAAGAGATTGAAATATAAAATCATGTCATTATTAAAAGAAATGTATCTAAGATCAATAGACTTTTTGGATGTTATATTGACGCCAATAGAAATATGCTTCCAAGTTTTTAAAAGCATTTGACAAATTTGTTTACCTCGGAAAGAGATATTATATTTAAAAATGTTTATTATTTCGAATTAAAATAATGTGAAAATGTTTATTTGGATAACCGATAATTAAAAAAAAGAAAAACTCATTTTTTTTCCTCAAGATGCTGCTATTTGACAATTCCAACCAAATCCCTTGGATGAATAGTCCTTTAAATTGGTTTGTAGCAAGGTGCATGAGAACAAATCTGTGTGAAGTGGGTGGTTTTAGGATGAATAAATAAAAAAAGAGGTTGACGTGTAACAATATGTTTTTTAGCAGTAGTTGAATCATTAAATACAACAAATTACATTTTTTTCATTATTTGAAGATTACGTACTTTGAACCCTTAGGCAAGAAAAAAAAGTATATATAGCAATTTTATAAAGTAAACTCATTAGCCTATGATTCGGATCATCAATTCTAATTATTTAGGATTAAATTTAAAATAAAAATAATTTGAAATTACATCATCAAAATCTCATAGATAATAATAGATATAATTTAAAATTTGAATTTGAATTTTAAGAATTAGTCCTATGTTCAAACTCCCATAAATATATCATTGCGAAAAATATTCTACTTTAATTATATTAGACACTATAATTTGGCAAATACATAAAAAAAAGATGAAACCATTTTTCCATTAAAATAATATTTAAGGGTCCAATTGAATTGAACAAAAAAGTAGGACAATTAACAATAACAAGACCATTCTTTGTGTTACTTGTCCCTTAAAATAAATTAATAACATTCTAATAAAGTTTGAATATCAACTAAGATTAATATAACAAAAATTAAAAGAGAGATGGAAAATGATTGAAATGCTACAAAATTAGGATATGTAACTTTGGGGGTAATGCCTGAATGGCTTTCATATCCTTCCCCTGGTTGAACAAGCACAATGAGAACTTGCAGCTTTGAGTTGGAAAACCTGCTGTTTGTGGTTGAATGAAAGAAGCATTAGCAGACCCTCCCTCCCTCTCTAACCAAGGCCAAAAGGCTCTCCTAAATCATCTTCTTTTCCCATTCACAAATCCATATATGACTCCCTCATTTGCCTGCACAGGCTTTGCTTCATGCATTTGCTTCTGCTTCCACGGAGACTTCATCTTCATCTTATGATCAGATTTCAGGCATAACAGTCTGCTGACAGGAAGACCTTTGCAAGTCAGGATGATGGGAGCTAAACCTCTTGATACTGGCTACCAAGAATTTGTTGAAGTTGATCCCAAAGGAAGATATGGCAGGGTAAATTTCAGCAAAAATGTCAACTTTTTATTTGTTACTTTGTCATTTCAGTGGTTTCCAATTCATTTCTTTAAAAAAGTTTCTGTTTTGGACAAATTTGCTAACTTCGCTTTGTTGTTGCTGCTTTGTTTCTTCAGTACAATGACATACTCGGCAAGGGCGCTTCAAAGATAGTGTATGCAAGGCATCCTTTTTTTTTCTTTTTATTCTCTTCTTGATCCATTGATTATTTCTTCTCTGAATCATTTGTTCTCATGTGGTTTGATGCCAGTTATAGGGCTTTTGATGAGTATGAAGGGATTGAGGTCGCCTGGAACCAGGTGAAGCTGTATGACTTCCTCCAGAGCTCTGAGGACCTGGAGAGGCTCTACTGTGAGATCCACCTCCTCAAGACCTTGGAGCACAAGAACATCATGAAGTTCTACACCTCTTGGGTTGACCCCTTAAAGGGGAACATCAATTTTATCACTGAGATGTTTACATCTGGCACCCTCAGGCAGTGAGTAGAGATGTTTTCTTGCTTCTAGCTCCTTGATCCATTTCCATAGGGTGCTGGGATCGGAGGAATCTGTTGCTTCTTGTTCAGTGTCTGCTCTTGGTTTTCTCAAAATTTTCTTTTTCTTATGGTGGCAGGTACAGGGAGAAGCATAGGAGGGTTAGCATCAGAGCAGTGAAACATTGGTGCAGGCAGATTCTGACTGGCCTTCTCTATCTCCACAGCCATAACCCTCCTATCATCCACAGGGACCTCAAATGTGATAACATCTTCATCAATGGACATCACGGTGAAGTGAAGATAGGTGATCTTGGCCTCGCTGCGATCCTCAGGAAGTCGCATGCCATCCATTGTGTCGGTATGCTTGCCTAATCACTTGTACATTGATACAATCAAATGACTACTTCCCATTGAAGTTATCCTTTCTCTTTCCAAAGAAGTCACTTGTATATTATTGAGCCTTAACCAAACCTTTGATAGCAGAACTTATCATCAGACATCTTTCTTTAAATTTTTCGATAGGCACGCCTGAGTTCATGGCTCCAGAAGTTTATGCTGAGGAGTACAATGAGTTAGCAGATATATATTCGTTTGGTATGTGTGTCCTGGAAATGGTGACCTTGGATTACCCTTACAGTGAATGCACCCACCCTATGCAGATCTACAAGAAAGTTATTTCTGTACGTCTCTGAATTTTGAATCTCAATTTAAGCTTGGAAGATGATGCATTTTATGCCTTTGGTCTAATTTTTTCAGTCTATCCTTAGGGCACAAAACCTGATGCTTTATACAGGGTAAAAGATCCTGAAGTGAGGCAATTTATTGAGAAATGTCTGACCACTGCATCCAGCAGACTTTCTGCAAAAGAGCTTCTTCAGGATCCTTTCCTACAAGTTGATGATAATGTTTCCTGTTATATTGAAGGCATAAACAGTACAGACCATCATCCGCGACAGCCATCCGCACGACTAACTCAAATTAGTGGCTCCTTCAATGATTATGTGTTCTCAAGCAATCTTCAGGATGAAGTGGAGTTGACGAATGAGTGGGGATATGAAACTTCTGACATAGAAACATATGGAATGGACCTATTCCATGACCATAATGATGAGCATCCTCCTAAAATGGGTATTTCAATTAAGGGGAGGATGGAAGATGGGAACATTTCTCTACAGCTTAGAATTATTGATGAACATGGTGCTTACCATTGAAATATTTGATTTTATTAACTCTTTAAGTTTGATCGGTTCAAAAAGTAAAATTGACAAAAAAACAACTTTGTTTTGCAGGGAATAAACGGAACATCAATTTCCAATTCGACACTGAAACTGATTCTGCACTTTGTGTTGCCACTGAAATGGTTGCAGAATTAGACATAACGGACTATGATGTTACTAGAATAGCTGACATGATTGACGAAGAGGTAGCTTCACTGGTACCAGGATGGAAGCCAGGCCCTGGAATAGATGAAATGTCAAGAAATCCTTCAACTAGCATGAGCAGGAATTGTGCCTCTAGTGTTGCATCATGTGGTTCTCTTCTGGACTTCCCGCACCTTGAATGTGCTAAATTGTATGGCCATTTTGGAGAAATGGTGTACCAAGTTGAGGAATCCAAACATTGTATGCCTGATGGATCCCCTATTCGATCAACAAGACAGCCAGATGAAGTGGAAATTAGCTCCCGAACATCAGCAAGTAAAGGCCCTGATGGAAAAGGCACAAAGTTAGATCAATCAGAAAAAGATAAAAATGTTACACAGATGACCACAATTATGTCCAATGGCTATGAAAATGGCATCTCTCAGGAACTAAGAAGGTTGAATGCAAGGAACCAAGTGGACCAACCAGAATATTGTGACCGACAAACAGGAAAATCAAGAACAGTCCATCCGTCTTTAAACTTCGGCATCAGTGAGTTTATAGGGGAAGATGAAGTTTCAAATTCTTTAGTTTTTAAAGGATTACAAACGCCCCGCAGAAAAATTGAGTCTTTTCATTTAGGAACACATAACTCTTACCATCTCCTTCAAAATGACACAGATTCACAGACACAAAATAGTATGTATCTTTGTGATGGAGGCTCATCCTATCGCTGTGATAGCCACCCCAATTTTCAGTCCCCACAGAGCTGTAACTGTGAGGTGAATGCCGGTGGATAGCCCTGTGATCATGCTTAGAGCCAAGTTATTTGATGGTGGAAAACTTCTGTCTGACTCTAATAAAGAACAAACACTCCATGTCGGTGCTGTGAAGGTTTGTTACTTCGGTTACTATGAGGCTTTCGGTGTTCATATGGATCTATGGAAAACTTCTCATGCCTTACTGGAGAAATTGTATCCGAAGACCATCATCACTGTAAGTCCCCGGTGAGAAACTGCAAGATGCGAGTCCGCATTTACTCGTCCTGTTTAGCATCTTGTTAGATTGAAGGTGATTGTCATGTCTAAGAGAAATATTGATGTAAATATCTGACCGAGGCTATAAATTTTGACCAGTAATGAAAACTATATCTCAGGAGCTTCACATGTTTTTTTTTCTCAATGAGGCCTTTTCTATTTCTTTGTTCAAGAGAGACCAAATGTGAGAACAGCCATCAAAAATTCAAAATTGAGGTTCTTATACTTAGAGAAGAAAAGTTTAAAAAATTAAATATAGTTGTCCTGTTTTTTCATTCTGTCAGTATCCTCTACGAATGTCAGCAAACGACAAATTTCACCCATTAGGAGAATCAACTCTTAAAAGTTAAAACCATTAAGAAATTGACTGAAACCTTTGATTTCTTTGACATGGTTTGTACATTGGAAAATTCATTGAACTTCTACAAGATGTATAAAATCAGATGTTGCATTACTCTTTTTACTGTTACATATTCCAAGCCTCCAAAGTCCAAACTTTCTCAATCTGCTGAAGTGCTACCTTTTAAAGCCAAATCTCATTCTCTGGTCAAATTTTTACTACGGCATGGTCAAGGAAAACAGATGCAGAGATGTAAGAAGTTACCAGGAAGATAACCAATCAAATGTACTCATTGATAAGCATCTCTCAAGTGGATCCTAAAGACATGATAGATCATGGTCCACTTTGATGAATATGTCTCAAGCTTGCCATCCATCACAGACAGGAAATTGAAGGAAAATTGTATCTCAAGCTGGAACGAAATAAAGGAACGCATAGAAAGTGACAGTAAAAAATAGTCAACAAAAGAGGCGAGCATAAAGTGATTAGGAACTTTGAAGAAAAAAACTGGGTTTATAAGCTTATATCTCTAACATATCATGATAAGGATCATCAGCATTTTAGGTGGTGCTGTGGGGATGAAAGGTAGGGCCTGCTATTCAATTATTGGAAGTATGTCATGCCCACAATATAAATGAAGGGGAAAACAAAGAGCACCACACTTGCCTGCTTCTGTCAAAGCATGACATATGGAGGCTACAGGCGAGTAGTTACTTATTCCTGCAACCACACAGATGCTTGTTATGAAGACCTTACAAAGTATCATATTTATCTATACCTCCTTTTGAAAACCTAACATACTTTGAAAGTGAACACTAACAAGAGTACAATTGATTAGCTTTTGGCAATAGATTGTACAAGCAATTAGGCAGCATAAAGATGCATATGTTGTACTACTTAATGCCAATATAAGTGGTTGATTAAGATGAAATACCTATCAAGATATGTAGCTGTTATGGTATTACAGATAAAAATACCAGGGCACGAAAATGTAGTAGTTTAGCCGATGTCATACAGCACTGCTGATTAAGGGGTTTGATTAGGTTAGAGAGCACTCACATTGTGGTTTACAACAAGGTAAGCTTAAAGTAGAGTAGTAGATTTCCTGATCTCATTTTAGAAGCTACAATATTGAAAAATGACAAGTCTTTACAAGTTAATTATTAATAGGATTAATCAAGAATTAATAGCTTTGTAAATAAAAAAAATGCATGGTTCATGGATACATGCCTAGCCTTACATATCCAAAATGACTGTGTGGGTAGACTTATAAAAATGAAGTGGAGATTTTTGCACGTAAAACATTGAATCTTTTTTACTTACCACAATTAAACTATATTTTTTAAGTAATCTCTAAATTTCCATATTAGCCGCTTACTTCTTCTGAACTTCCCAAGAGTTGTTAACTTTTTCATTATCTTTTATTTGCAATATTTATTAAATAATCATTTTACCATCATAATAAAAACATATAAAAATAGAAAATAATAATAAAATAAGATTGAGTTTCAATAGAAATTCCCTCTGTTGAACAGGAGAGCTCGGGACTGCCCCTATTTATTTTTCTAAATGTTTCGATTATTTATTTTTAGGGTAAAAATGTAACTAATAAATGTGAAAAAATAAAAGATAACATAAAAGTTAACACTATTATCGGTTTGGGGTGAAACAAATAATATTTGAAAAGTAACGGTGGTAGGTGACTAATATTAAATTTTAGAAAGTTTAATGAAGGTAAATAAAAAAAATCCTAAAAATATAAAGTGGATTGTTTTTTTATGTTTTTAGTTTATACTCAATATTATGTTTGTTATTCTAAAGTTTCAAAAGTTCCAAGACAATGTCCATGATTTTTTTTCTTTGATCAACATGCATGAGTCGATCATTTGAGCTGGATAAATTACATTTACAATTACAAATCATCTATATTAATCAAAATATCCAAAATCATTCTTTTACAATAATCATTCTTTTTTATAGAATAATTAATTTAATTTGATATAACATTTTTTTAACATAGCTTCTGAATTTTGATTTTGGAAGTTATAATAACCAGTTGAACCATAATTTTCGGAAATATAATTTTAGGCTTGTTTGAATAAAATATTTTGAAGGATGGAATTGAAGATAATGAATGAATTATTAAAGTTCTATTTGAATTGAATTTAATTATTAGCCATGAAGGATTTTAATATTTTCTAACCAAATTATCTTCTCAGATAAAATAAATGAAATATACTCTGTTTTATTGTCTCCCCTCTATCTCTCATATACTATTTTATTTTCCTCTCTCCCTTGCTTTTATTATTTTCTCCTCCACTCCAATATCTTTCTCTCATCTCCACTTCATATATTCTTTCTCTCCTAAATCTCTTAAATGCTCGTATATTTCTCTCTTCTCGTAACACCCCCAAAATGCAACACTTGTGTGCTTGGCCCACGAGAGCTTCTCGACGATATTAGATAGGCTTTGGACATATATTATAAAATATGATAACTAATAAAAGACATTGCAATGAAAGACAAAAACATAATAGCATGATAATAATATCTCAAGACATCGAAAACATATATAAATCCATATAACATCTCGCCACATATGGGCATAAATCCATGGCCAACCATAAGACCCATAACATCACATGAGTCTTAGGCTCATTCAACTCGGACATAAAATAAAGATAACAAGTTCTTTAGACATAACACTAACAACTTAAAGGCCTACAAGACCTAGACATGACCATGTGCAAATTAAAGCCGTCATGAGCACACCACAACCGAGTCCATCATGCGTCATCATCTGCATGGATCCAGAAATAGAAGAGGTGAAAACCCCCCGGTTAAAGTATGTAAAAATCGGCATCTATCATGCAACATATACCGAATATAATATGCAACATGATCATAAGAATAATTTTTATATTTAAGTTACTTCAAGATAAACATTAGTATGGAACATTAGCATAATATAAGCTTGACATTTAAGATTTCATCATGAAACATTACATACATGGGGCATATGAGATATTAGACATCTTATGTTCATGACATCATTCTTTTACATTTACATACATATTAGCCATATGACCCAATTGAGTTCTCTTTAACTCACATCATCATCATCATCATCTTAATTATTGTAATCATAAGACCAATTACTATCTTTGCACGGGTAACATTGGCACATATTAAATTGGCTAACTAGGCCAACCCTTCTCTGGGATCCATATTGGGAAGCACACCACACTACTATTAGTGGGGAGACATCACTTTCCGGGAAGCGCTATCGGCTACTTCCCCATCTCCAATGCGCCTCGATTAATTCATCATACATCATCTTCTTTACAATATATCATGCATAGCAAACAATCTTGTAATTTTAACCTAATTATGACTTTGCATACATCTCGATGTCTAGGTGTGTCACAAGCATCAAACATGATTTGCTACCTTACAAAAACATAAAATATAGCATACAAATGACATAATCAGGGATTAGAAGATAACATCATTGTAGGCATCTTCAAAATAGGGTTTATATAGCTTAAATATGACTTACTGATCATCACGGCCCGTGAGGAGTCCATCATGGTCGTGAGACCCAATGTCACGACCTGTTACATCATATCACAGCCCGTGATCCACACTGTCACGACCCTTGATATACCTATCACGACCGTGATCAAAACAGTATTGCATGGGCGTCTTCGTTTCACAGCTCGTGATATTCAATCATGACCGTGATCGAGACGGTGTGTCGAGGTCTTCTCGTGTCAGGGCACGACCATGACCGAAACGGTCTGTCGTGGTCTTTTCGCGTCATGACCTATGATACTCCATCACGACCGTGACTGAGACGGTCTTTCTTTACTTCGTGTCACAACCCAAGTTTCACGGCACGTGAGAAGCTCTCAAGGTCCATAATGACTCCATCACGACTCGTGATATCACATCACGCCCCGTGATGTTTGCCCTGGAACTCGTCCTCACCCCATTTCACTCTCAAATTCACCCCTTTCATACCCATGAACTTATCATTCTCAAGGGAGTTCATATATGAGTGAATTGTTATGTTCTAAGGTTCTTGACATATCAATTTGGACACTAAAAGCATCAAATTAAATGAAATTGGGTCCAAGTTACAACCTAAGATTCACATATCCATCCTAAAGTTCATATACATAACCTAGGGTTCATAGTTTATCATATTCACATCATTTGAGGTTTGAAACATGGAAGAATCATATCATTACAGTAATTTACATCATGGAATGTGATTTGATCATAACATGTCTCATATGAATCATAGCAACGCATTAAAGAACCCTAAAACATAAGAATACATTTCAATCATGCATCAATCCTAAAAGTCATTCCTCCATTCTAATTCCTAATAATCATGGGTTATTATACTCTTCAAATCTGTCAAAATGAGGTAAGAAAGGAAGAAATTGGATCCCCCTTTACATACACAATATAAACATAGGGACATAAATAGGTAAGCAACTAGATTAGGTTTATCACTTAGGATTTCTATCATACATTTTAGGTTCTTACAAGCATCTAGGGTTCATCATTTATCATGTATATGGTTTTAGGATTTTAAAATAAGAAGACTCATATAAAGGGATCATATAACTAACTTGACAACATACTAAAGATATGACATTTGTAATATGAGTTCAAGCATACTTGAATGATATGAAAGAATATTTAGGCATATCAATAAACACATTATATGCAACATTCCTAATGTTATCGCCATAATTTCTACCATATAAGAAAGAACTTTTTATAATCCTCAAACTAATGTAGTGAGAAATGAGGGATTGGATCCCCTCTACATACCTTGCCCTAATCTCTTCTTCTTTCCTCCAAGCTTGATGAAGTCTTAATGCCTTCCTCGCCTTCCCTTGGTGCTTCAAGCTCTTATCTTAAGCCCTCTTGAACTAGACAAATGGTGATTCTTCAAATCCCTTAAAACTCTAGCTTTGGTGTCATCTCACGACGGAGAGAAGGGAGAAATATAGAGAATGTGGAGGGAAAAAATGAAAAAATGAGACTTGTTTAACTCTTTTATACTTAGGGTTCCACCCATTTAAGTGAGTTCTTGGATTTTTAAGTATACATGGGCCTCTTCAATTAATTGAGATTTTTCTATAATCTTTTGGGGATTTACACTTCTAATCTCTCTCTCCTTCGAATACTCTTCTCTTTCTTTTTTCCTTTCGTATTTTCTCTCTTCTCTCTCTCTTTAAAAAGGATAGATGTATAAAGTCATTATGAGAGAGAAAGTGGGGAGGGATAAAAAGAAAAAACAATAACAGAGAAAAAAATATGAGATATCAGAGAAAACAAAGAAATAAATGAAGAAAAGGACAAAAAAAGAGAGAAATTTTCAATAATAAACTTTTTTATGAGCATTTAATTAAATAAATATATAATATAATTACTATATTCATTAGGTGCTATAAAGATTAGGTAAAAATCACATTTGTTCAATTAACGTGAGTAAAACTTTTAGTTCAAATAAGAAGTGATTTAGTTTAGTCTATTTTTTGTCATAATTTTTTATTCAATCATAAGTTATTAATAACCCACAATCCGTTCAATGTTTTCTCAAAATGTTTCTCATGAGAGCGAGGCCTTTGTGGGGGATGAAGCCCAGTTGTTAAGCAGGCCCGGTTGTGCTTTTCCCAGGTGTGCTGATAACATAATTAGATATTCATTTCATTCTGGCAAAGAAAATATTGACTTCATTCTGTGCTCACATTTAAAAGTTTGTCCAGTTATTACACCATAACAACATTTCATATTTTACATTTTAATTTAATTTTAAAAATAAAGTTTAATTACGAGTTCTATTAGTATAGCACAAGTTAAATTGAAAAATAAATAACTATAAAAAATAATATAATAAATTTATATTTTGTCAGGTATTCTTTCATTTACTCAGTATAATTTTAATTATGATTAATTATTATTATATTTTACTTTATCCATACATTACAAGAGAATTTAAACTATTTACAATTAAAAGCTGGGCATCACATAGTTTCTGCTCTCTTCTTCACCATATATTTTTCTCTTTTTTCAAAATATTAACTTTTCTTTATTTTTATCTCTACTATTAATTAGAGTAAAGTACTTATGTCATTATATTTTTTTTAGTCATGAATGAATATTCAATTATAAACTTCACATATTCTGTAATAAATAAATTTCAATCCTCTTAAAAGTCCTAATATTCACATAATAAAATTATCCTAAAAAGTTGATAAAATTAAGATATATATATATATNATATATATATATATATATATATATATATATATTCATATATACTAATAGTCGCAGTCAATAAATAAAATAAATACTAATTATATAACAAAATTATTTAATTACTCAAATGGATAAATAGTTTTAATTAACATTTAAAGGTTCTGATTTTAATTCTCACTAATCTCATTTTTTTATATTTTTTTATATGTATTTTGGTCTCTCCTAATTTTTAAGTTTTTATTCTGATTTCGTCCCTGGTCATCATGATTTTTAGGAGAAAAAAATAGGAGGATATAACACTTCTCTTCTACTGTGATTATAAAGTATTATATACTAATCTACATAAAACTCTATATATTTATATTCATGTAAATCATAACCATATTCAATTCAATTCAATAAATATAAATATAAATATATATGTATATATTCTTCATTTAGAATCAGCTTGGTCTATTTTATTTTTCTCTTCGAGAATTCACATATCTAATAACATCCTTTTTAACATTTTCGTGAGTTTGAATTTTAGCATTTTCATCAATAAACATCCTTTTTCCCCTCGCAGTCTTGCACTCGCGTGAAAAAAAAATTAGTTAGGCAAATTCAATAAAAAATAGAAGAAAATTAAAATATTAATTCATTTTTAACAAAAATATATAATTAGGCAAACTTTTATATATATAGTCTAGGCCTAATAGTATGGGCCTATAAATACACGCCCATACCAACTAATCTACGTATTAATATGAGAAAAAAATGATATTTATAATTTATAGATATACTAAAAAAATATTATGCTGTAAATTATAATACAACTCACTTCTACTTATATTACATATAAATATAACGTGAGTTTGTGCTCATATGTTCACACTAATAAATTTAATAAAAATATATAAAAATATAAACTTTTATAATTTATAGTACTGCACATTTATATTCTTTTTTTTTTCCACCCAGTTACTTTCATTTTTAGTGTTTTCCTCATCCGCCTACTAAAATTCATTTTGCCAACTCAGTTAATCTTGGCACATAAATGCTATAACAACTTTATTTCAACGAATTAATTTCCCTTCTTTATTTCTCATTTCCTTCTTTCAATCTAGTTAATTTCATTTAACATTTCTTTCCTAATTTATTTGTCACAACAAACTAGGCAATTCTCCTTATCTTACAAATAATTCTTATTCCTTATTTTTCACCTTAATTTGAATTTAATTCTTCTTTCTCTTTCTATCACCTTGTAATGTTAATTCAATTAATTTTGTTTAACACATTCCTCGATAACCTTCTTTTTTCTCACCCCTCACGCACATGTTTTCTAATTTTATTTTATTTCTATTTTAAGGTAAATAATAGGTCACCTTCTCATGCCAACTCAACTAACATAATTTTTGCCTACACTCGTGTAAAAAATATTAATAAGGCAAATTCAATAAAAATTAAACGAAGATTAAAATATTAATTCCTTTTTTAAATAAATGATAATAGGGCAAACTAATTTACACAATTTATGAAAATCAAGTCGGATCGACCAATTTGATTGATTCGCGAACCAACATCTGATTTGATTGGATTTGGCCTAAAAAACGAAAATAATGTTGAACTGGCTTAAACTAGTTTGAATCGAGCAAAATATATGATCCAAAAAGATTATTCAACTTTATTTTCGAAAAAAAATAATTAAAGTGAAAAGATTGGTAAAAATGAAAGAAAAACTTTGGAAAGGAGGAGAAATAATTTAAAAAAATAAATAATCAGGAAACAAAAATAGAAAGAGAAAATAAATGAGAATTTAGGCAGAATAACAAAAATCAAAATGGAAGAAGTTGAAAAAGAAATGAAAAGAGAAAAGGAAAGAGATGAAAATAGAATGTGCATAATAAATAATAGTAAAGTTTGAACAATTTGAATAAAATAGGTTAATATATCATAATTGTTTTATATAAATAAATAAATATCAATAATAAGTTATCAATCATCAAGATTTTTTAGTGAACATTAATTTTTTTTAAAATACAATGAATAGTGTGAGTAATAAACCTTCATTACAAAATGGAGTTGAAAATAAAGAAGGTAAAGTAAAACAAAATAAGAGTTTTGAATTATTTGTGGTAAAATAAATTATTATAGCATAATTAATATTATAAAATAAACTATCAATAATCATGACTTTAAATAAACATTAACTTGTTAAAACATAATACATAATACTTTATATTAATATTTGAATATTGGTAAAAATTTTATATATTATATAAAGTTAATTGAAATACTTAAGATCATTATAAATAATATTAGTTTAATAAAATACGATTGATCTAGATAGAATATATATATTCCCGCGTCCCACTCTCTTCCTTTTTTTTCGATCCAATTACTTTCCTTTTTTATGTTTTCCTCGTTCACCATATATATATATATATATTTATATATA
>LTAE01001887.1:0-10386 GCA_001647135.1 Pontederia paniculata | reverse complement strand
GACAAATATTTACTATTAGTTAATTACTATAATATTTATAATTATTTAATAGTTAATATTTTATTATAAATAAACAAAGATTAATTATCTGCTAATTTGTATAATTAAAATTAGTGCTAATAGTTTTTATCATTATTTAATTAATAATTAGAATAATATTAATTATAATTATATTTAATACTTTCTATAAATTGCTATTTTTATTAAAATATATAAAAAATATTAAAATTGTTTTTCTCATTTTAATCATATTATCTAATTTAATTATTACTATACTAATTAAATCATCCAAACACACCACTAGAATATCATCATAAGAATAGTTCACTTCTATTCTTCTCTAAAGAACTAAAAAGGAATATTCCCTCTAATTCCTATTTTCCTTATTTCTTCACCAAACAGGGCCTAAGGGTCCATACTTTTGATGTTGTAACTATGGAGAAACATGCACTGGTTGCACCAGCAAATGTAATTGATCATTGAGCATAATAATTATGAGATAGTCGCACTCTCAATTAATTTAATTGGATCTTACAACAATTATTACATATGGATGGATCAGACGATTCACTTTTTCATGATTGTGTTAAATTAATGAGCCATAGTGATGATCGAGGAGCAAAATATGACGAGGGAACCAAGTAGAAGAGGGGCAGATGTGACTGGTTGGATCATAGGAACAAGTCATGTGATGATGGTCGATCATCAACACATTTCATTAATAATCTTGAATCCAATTTTTTTGTGTGCAAAAAATCAAGTTTCTTAATACCGTTAAGTGGTTAGTGATGGAGACATCATACTATAATTAATCTGCAAAAAGACTGTTCTTTCTTTAGGCGAATTATATACATATTGTATTCATTACGACGGTGGAATATCATATCATGTCTGTTTCTTTGTCCATAGCGTTTTCCATTTCATAATTTATGAACGTAGATAGTACTACCAAGCGGTTGAGGAGATATTCTGATATTATTTATAAATAGCGCTTTCTATTTCATAATTTGGAAACAAATACTTCATATTTCAGTAATGTCAAAATCTTTATAAATAAACAAGTTTGCAATTGCAGTTTAGAAGAGAATATATTTTTATACATCACGTGGCTAAGAAACATTATAAGATTTTTGACAAAATCTAAGAAACATTATAAGATTTTTGACAAAATCTTATAATTCTTATTCGGTCGATCTTATAACTATTTTATGATTTTAAATTATAAAATAGATTTTAACAACCTTTTTTTGGATATCAAATTCATGTTATATCAATTGTTCCCCTTACGATAGATGGGATTGTGTAGCTAAGTATCCGTTAGAATTGACCATGTCAATTCGTTCTATTGTTGATGTTTTTAAATTTCCACTAGTAATCAATTGCATCGATTATATTTTATCATACAAAATGCTATTAACTCCTTATAACTATTTCTAGACACAACAAATTATTTTGTTGTTTATACACAACTATATTCAATGAAACATATTTTAAATTTTATCCATTATCTTTTAACTTATTCGAAAAAGTTAACGATATTTATTTTATATTACAAAACATATGCACATGATATAGTAAATGGAAGAAAACAGGAATTAAAAAGACATGAAATCTTTTTTACCATGAAAAATTGAATACAAAAGGTTTAGCTGATAAAATTTTGTATCGCCTACTGTTTAGTTCACAAATTTCAGAGAAGTTTGTGATGCATTAATAGATAGAAAAGTTAATTTTATTCGTAAATATTTATATTTATTTTTGTTAAAAGATGTTTTGAATTTCTCTTGCTAAAAATAGTCTCTAAATAGTTCTTTTACAACAGGGTCATATCGAGGTATTAAAATTGTATTACAAGACATTTCAGTATAAAGAGAAAAATAAATGTTATTTAATACATTTTATAGTTTTGCGAGATACAAAACTGCTAATTAAATGTTCATAATTAATTTCTGAAATTAAATATGGTCGACAAGATATTAAGAATAGTAAGAAAGTTACGAATAAACGTGTGATATAAACTACATATTTTTTTAACAATCAATAAATAAAAAAAATAAATTCGACATATAATTTTTCAAAGAAGAAAACCAAGTAAAACACAAGCTGAGTATGTAATTTGAAAAGTTCCTTTCTTTAATTTCAATCATGCAAAACTTAAAAACTTTTGGAAAAGAAAAAAAGACAGTTATTTAAAATTATTATAATGTAAGTGACCTTACTTTGGGATGGGAATAAGATTAGTTAAATTATGATAAAAATGCACGTTTAATCATTATTACTATTAACTTAATATTCTACAAAATATTTTATATGAAACTTTTAACAAAATATTCTACATTTTAAAAGGATCGAATTAAAGATGAATAATTGTTTATGGCTTCATCCAAAGTCGTTAGTATTTAATTATTAATGACTGATTAGTGAGTAAAAAAGACCACCTTAAGATTCGTGCTGATGGGAAAGTGGGCTCCCATTGGCTCCTGCCAAGATTCCTCCTCGGTATGTTTTATTTTGCATTCCCGATCTGCCCCTCCCATATACTTTGGTTGGATCAGTTGTTTCTTCTCAAACACAAGACAGCCGAAGCTATTACTCACAATCTTTGCTAATTCCTGAGTTCCTCATCTAAATTCAAATTGAAAAGTAAATGGTTCATATAATTTAATTATTATATTTTTTGGTAAGATATTATTGTTATTGTTTATATATTTTCTCTTAGATTATTTTTAAAAAAGATCGAATTGAAATTGAAATTATTGTCCTTTCTACTATCATTTTCAGGATTTTATTGGTCGATGTGATTTTAAAAATATTATTTATAATGGAATATGAATTTTTTTAAATGAAATAAGGAAAGAAATTAATTGCTGAAATGAAATAAAAGGAAAGATGAAGAAAATAAATACAAAAGTAAAAAGGATAAAAAAGAGAATAAGAAAAAAAGACAGAAAAAATAAATAATAAAAAAATTAGTGATCTAAGAAGAATATAAATAAATTATCAATTATTTAAATTAAAAAATTTTGAAGCTCATCATATTATTACGTTTGAATATAACATATTATCTATTTTCTAGTAATCTAAATTATCACTTTAATAATAATCAAAATAATACTTATAAGAAATATTTTTTCCGAATTATTAATAGTGTGAGAACTATTTTAATAAATTTGTCTATTCAATCAAAATTTTAAAATATTTATATTTTATTATAAAATATTATTGTTCAATAATTTTTAATTTCTGAACTATAAACTTTATATATTTGTCCAAATTTTTTATTTTTTATCTTTTTTATTTATATAAAATAATATATTGGTAAACATCAATATTCTTAGATGTTATCAATAATTTATAAAGTGATATTTAATGATGATTTAAATTAGATTAATAAAAAATAAAAATGTGCGTTCTTTTATCCCGAAATAAAAAAATAACTATTTAGAATGTAATTTAATTAATATATTTATATTTATTTTTTAAATTATCGTTATATATAATGCTCGGTAGAAGGAAAAAAAAGGACTCCCCACGCAGAACTCAGAAGGCGCAGCAGCGCAGGGTCGCGTGCGAATAAAGATTTGGAATCCAAAGCCTCCTCCGCACACGTGCCGTAACACGCGCGCCCATCCCCGACACGAGGCGCCACTAACGTTTGGGCATTTCCGTCATTTGCACGCGGAGAGCAGTGAAAAAAAGTAAGTAATCCACCATTAACGAGCTGCTAATTCTACCGCCGCCTCCGTCGGCGCCTATGCGTCCCACCATTAACGAGCAAAACGACACCCGTTACTGCAATGGTCTCTCTCTCTCCCCAATTTTCCAGCAGTATTAGAAATGGACATGAGATGAGATGAGATGAGATGAGAGAGAGAGAGAGAGAGAGAGAGAGAGAGAGAGAGAGAGAGAGAGATGCGAGTGTGTTTGCTTCCATAAAAGACGACTTGGTTTACTGCTCTGATGGAGTGAACAGATAGCAGCATTAGGAGAGAGAAAGAGTTTTTTTCCCATTTTGCCCCTCCAACGGATACATTTCTCGGGGGGAGTTCCCCGGAAAGAGCAGGAGAGAAAGGGCAAGTCAAAGCGAGTTGTGGGTTCTGTAACTTTTGTTCTCTCAGTCGCAGCTGTGGAGTGGAGTGAACTGGAGTGGAGCAGAAGAGGAAGAGGAAGAGGAGGAGGAGGTGGAGGAGGGTTTAAGTTAATATTTGGAAAGAAAGGTGGATTGAAAGGGGACTAAATTTTTAGCTGGAAAAAGAGGAATAAAAGGAAGGAAATAAAGAGCGGTTAGGGAATTTTGGGATATTTTTTCCTTCTTCTTCTGCCGGAATTTGGAGTTAAATTCGACATTATCGAGTGGGTTGTGAGTGAGAAAGAGGAGGAAGGGAGATAGTGGGGACATGGCGGCGCACGTTAGAGTGAGTCGCGGCTTGTTGGTGGCGCTGATGGTGATGATGGCCGGAGGTGGCGTCGTGTTGGCGGAGTCGGCCAGGGATCCGGTGGTGAGGCAGCGGTTGAAGGTTCAGCGGCACCTGAAACGCCTCAACAAGGCCCCCATTAAGACCATCCAGGTGCTTATTTCTTCTTATTTTTTCCCCTTCTTTTCACCGTTTTTTGAAGAAATTTTAATCTCCTTTTGCTTGAATGTGACGACTTTTCTTTTCTTTTTCGCTGTCTGTGTTTGTATATTTTCGATTCATACGATTTTTCTGTGGATTTTTTTTTTTGTTTTGTTCCTTTTTTTTTTTGCTTTACGATGCGTCTGTGTCATCTTCGCTCTTACATGCTGTCGATTTCGTTGTAGTGTCGGTGCGTTTAGGTTTGTTACTAAAAAAATACATTTTTTTCCGTCATAATTTTGATTCGGTTGACGCTTTCCATGTTCTTGACGTTTTAATCGAAGACTTCCACCAATCAAACATTTGAAATGATTCGCTCTGTTATAATTTTCCTGTTATCCAACATGTTTTTTAGACGTTTTGGTCTCCGTCGTCATTATTATGTGCTTTCTCCATCATTTGATGGGTACATTTGTTTCTTCGCTTCAGCTCTTAAAAAATTGTATTTTGCAAGGTAAAATTGTCTCCTTTTTTGTTCTCTCGTCCTCCATTCTCGGGAAGATTAACAAAAAGATCTGCAAACAATTTAACTCCTGTGCGCAAATCTTATATGATTTATTATTCTTGTTTGCAAAATGCATGCAGAGTCCAGACGGAGATATCATAGACTGTGTGCATGTCTCTCATCAGCCTGCCTTTGATCATCCTTTCCTCAAGAACCACACCATTCAGGTAGTTCTTCTTCACCTTTTCCCCTGCTGCTCTCCATCGGTTCTTCTTCTCCTTCTGCTGATGCTAATGAATCCCACTTCTCTCAGACGAGACCAGCTTTCCTCCCAGAAGGGCTCTTTGGTGAGAACAAGGCCTCTGCTGCATCATCGGACAAGAAGGCACCCGCCATAGCCCAGATGTGGCACCAGAACGGGATGTGCCCCGAGGACACCATCCCCATCAGGAGGACCACAAGTGATGATGTTCTCAGGGCCAGCTCCATCAAGAGGTATGGAAAGAAGAAGCACCGCAGCGTGCCGAACCCCATGTCTGCTGACCCTGACCTTCTCAACGCGGGTGGCCATCAGGTACTTTGCTGTGGAGAGATTGCTTAAGTTCAAATGTCATATTTTGAAGCTTTGAGCATTGTAACAATGTGTCTGTAACTCACTTAAGTTGTTTCCTCGGTCACCTTTGAACAGCATGCAATTGCTTATGTAGAGGGAGATAAATACTATGGAGCAAAAGCCACCATAAATGTTTGGCAGCCAAAGATCCAGCAACTCAATGAGTTCAGTCTGTCTCAGCTCTGGATTTTAGGAGGCACCTTCGGGGAGGACCTCAACAGCATTGAAGCTGGTTGGCAGGTGTGTGTTTTTTTTGCTTCAAGTTTATGGATTGTTGTTATTTTGTTGTGCAACCATAAATGAAGCAGTTGATACCTTCTGTTCTGTGTTAATGTATGTAAAATTGTCAAAGGGTTTATGTTTAGACATTATTGCCTGTTGTGCAATTTTTACAGGTCAGTCCAGATCTTTATGGGGATAATAATACCAGGCTATTTACTTATTGGACTGTAAGTTCTCATATTCTCCCTTATCTTTGTGGACTTCATTATTTAGTGGTTCATGTTGTCCATCTCTAACATTTTTGAAGAGATGAGACTTTTCAGTTCAGTCATTCATTATTGAAGTCCGATGAGTTAGATGAGATGGAGCTGTCTTGTTTGTCTTTGTTTTGCAAAATGCTTGACACTGATATTTTTGCCATTAAATTTCAGAGTGATGCTTATCAATCAACAGGCTGCTACAACCTACTGTGCGCCGGGTTCATTCAGATCAACAGTGAGATTGCTATGGGCGCCACCATCTACCCCATCTCTGGCTATGATGGCTCCCAGTATGATATCAGTATACTTGTTTGGAAGGTACAAACAAAACTCATACAATTGTCACATTTAAAAAAGCAAGAACTCAGCAGAGAATCTCTGCCACCTCTTTTTCTTCACTTTTTTTTTTATGGTATTTCATCTTGCAGCATGTGTAAACTAGTGATGTTCTGCTTAGCTTGTAGACTCCTTGGCTCACCTGTTCAAAACAAATAACAATTTCAAGTGTATTTGAATCAGGATCCGAAGGAGGGGCACTGGTGGCTGCAATTTGGGAATGATTATGTGCTCGGCTACTGGCCATCTTTCCTGTTCTCGTACTTGGCCGACAGCGCCTCCATGATAGAATGGGGAGGAGAGGTGGTGAATTCCCAGCCGGATGGGCTGCACACTTCCACTGAGATGGGAAGTGGCCACTTCCCGGAAGAAGGCTTCAGCAAGGCGAGCTACTTCAGGAACATTCAGATAGTTGATGGATCCAACAATCTAAAAGCGCCTAGTGGGGTCGGCACATTCACTGAGCAATCCAACTGCTATGATGTGCAGAACGGGAACAATGGAGATTGGGGGCACTTCTTCTACTATGGTGGCCCTGGTAGAAACTCTAATTGTCAATAGAACTCCTAATCAGAAGCTCCCCTCTTCCCCCCTTCATAATACAACCCCATTTTAACTCTCCTAAGCTGTGAAAAGTGTCCTCCGGAGGTTTTGTCAATCTTCTTCTCTATGTGACCACTCTCCACATAAGAGGTTGGAGAGATAGAGGCCAAAGTTTCTCAAAGGAAACCTGGCTGTGCCGTTGTCTCGATGTATTTGATATTTCTTTAATTACTCCTGCTTGGAGTCATTGGTTCTCTCTCTCACTCAATGGGTGAAATCTGTGTTAATTGGTAAAAATGATTGGATTCTCTCTCAATTGGATGAAGACATTTTTTTTCTTTTAAAAGGATGAAGAATAATGCATGCATGCATAGTGCATGAGTTAACAAAGAGAAAGGGATGTCAGCTTTTGATACAAGTGTTCCTGGTGACAAGTTGGAATGAGGACAGTACTGGGAACAAAAGAACTTGGAGGGATGTTCAGCATGTGAGGAGGGGTGACACAGACTTATCTCTGGCAGTACTACCCTCATTTTATTTAAATGGCTTGCATCCATTTCTTTTAGACATCGACAGGTTTGTCAGAATCCTCAAGCCCCAATTTCAATTTGACTACATGGAAGAGAAGGGGAAAGAATCTAAGAAAACTTTACTGTATAATTTTTTCCGTTTTATTTCTTGTTTTTAGGGTCACGAGCACGTCGTAAGAGAGCAGATGGGTCAGTGGACTCACATGTGCATAGTAGACTCTTTGTTGGATTGCCTTCCCCCCTCACTCATAATTCCGTTTCTGAGTGTCTCAGTTCAGGCCCTTGACAGACTGTCTCCAGTCCATTTTATGTGGAAGAAAACATGATGGAGCTTAAGTTTAGGGCGTGCATACTGTCAATATTTAACGTCACTATTTTTTCTTTATCACAATTGACGTATAAAATGTCTATACAAAAAGTGACATTAATATTTGACAGTCACAATAAGGATTCAAAATATGGATTGTTGAGTTTTTTCAGGTTAGTAAATAGAGGAGTGACCCATAAAACTCTGGAATTTTATGTTGCCATGAACAAATTCCTGAGTCTCAAGCTGATTAGTGACTGATCAACGGAAAGTTCTCAGAGAGAAAGTTGTGCACATATAAGCAAGAGTCAATTCCGCCACACTACATACTGAATGTAAGGATTTTGAGTTTGTGACAGAGTTCAACTAGGAAAAACATTGGCATGACCTTAAACCCTCAAAAGAAAAAAGATAACAAGATAAAAAAAACATCAAATGTTCACGAGGTTTTTTTATGTTAGGATTCACAATATCAAATGTTTATTTACATGGATCTCATTTTTAAAATATCTTTCTTGATAGCAAAATTGTCATGTCATCTTTACACAAAAGTTCCACTGCCTGGATGGATGAAAGGAGCTGTTGGCTTTTGCAGTAGCGGTATAAAAAAAAGAACCTTTTTAGGGACTTCCAATTGCTCATGCAATTCAATGGCTGCTTATGATTGGAACTCGACAGGCATCACTTCGTTTTCTTCATTTCTCCTGTTTCAAAATCTGGAAACTGCAATCCGATGCAGCACTTTGTTTGTTTCACTGTGTTTTTTCTTTCTTTTGCCTGCTGAGCTCTACCTACCACTACCATGCATGCAATAGGAACACAAAAAGCTAGCACCAAATTTTGGTTACAGGAGTGAGACAAGTTAGCATGCATGGTGGATCAAAATTGTATTGGCATTTCCTTGAGGCAGATGGCTGCATTCTCCACTAAAGAACAAGGTTCTTACCTTATTAGTTTCTGTATTCTTCTAGGAGTCCTTCTTAAGTGCTACGTAAAACCGTGAGGACAAGATGCTGCATAGAGTGGGAGTGAAGCCTTCTGTTTTCCAGTGACCACCATTTGGCCCCCATACTTTGGATTTTTGCTCTATGATTTGTAGTTTGTGATGTGTATTACTGGAAGCACAGAGGCCCTCAGTAAATTATACAAGGCTTGTCATTGAGGTGAGAAAGAGACATCTTCTCAGGTTACTATCAAACCTCCAAGAATGTTTTTTCTATTATGTAAGTCTTGTGAATCCTACCAAAAAGATTGTGTCACTATGTTCTCAGAGTATCTATCAATAGATGAAGTTATGAACTTGAGTCACTCTTACTTAATGACGGTTTTAATGTGGCTGCATAGCAATTTTACTGCTGATATGATAAGAAGTGACATTGTGACCGTAAGTCACCAAAATATGTGGGTCATACTTTCATCGCTAGTTTAGCATACCTTTTCGCCAAAGTTACACTTAAGTTTTACTGAAAGCTGCATTTCTTACATTGACCAGATCTGTTTTTCCTTTTATAATTGTACAGTCATCGAATCGCATCTGAACAACTGAGCTTATTTAGCTTTTTTCTTGAAAAAAATGGAGGTGCTGAGGGCAAGTATGCTATTTTTAACAAAAGTTATCGTAACTTTGGTATGAGACGCTCAATATCAGTGATGAAAGTATGATAAAAATTTACCAATGTAAGTATAAAATCACATGGCATGAAAGTGGAGAATATGAGAGAAAATACCTAACAACATTTGAGAAACTAAGCAAGGAGAAGGTAGATACGTCAATAAAATATTTTGCCAATTACTTGTCATCTGCCCACTTTTTAAGTCCCTAGTTTATTTATCTTTGTTCATAAACATCAACGTGTTTTAGCAATATTATATTTTAGGTAATCAAGTTTAGAAGGATTGTTCATTTTGTTCTGCATTTCAAAAATCTACTAATTATGTATCAGAGTCATAACCCTTAAATGCCGTCCACTTGATTTAATCTCACAATAATGAACCACCCGTAAACCCCAACTCAACTCCCAATCTTCATACCCTCATGATTTCAACTACTGCCCTCTTCTAAAGCGATTTCCTCAACTAACCAACTAGTCTAAATAACAATTATTTATCATTAAATACATGCTAGCAACCATTGATATCTTGGCCATTAATGTTGTAACGCCCCCAAAAATCATCCTCGCCACGTGACAAAGATAACTCCTGAGGGATTACTCTGATGCATGCATTTTACAACATATTTAAAGGGCTTGCATTAGGCATTACTTGTTGAATTTAGGATCCCGAGAGTGTTTTGATGATCACAAGTTTGTAAGGGAACTTAGTCTATACTGATGAACCTGTTGAGCTGATTTCTGTAACAGGGTGTGTTCAAGTTCAGAGTTGTTAGGTCGACCAAAGCTGAAGGAATGGACGACCTGTGCACACGAAAGATATCAGAAGAACTACATGTGTGCAGTGGTCGTTCTAAGCATATGAAGCGGTCGACCAACATTAAAGGAGGAGTATATATATATA
>LTAE01001886.1:0-49381 GCA_001647135.1 Pontederia paniculata | reverse complement strand
GCTCGCCGGAACGTCAATCTGCATGCCCAACTCGTGAAGGTGTTGATCTGCAGGTCTCCCATTGTTGTCATGACACTTCCATTAGAGGAGAAGTTGAAATCACTTCAGATCTGCGTGGACGATTCCTCAAAAGAGAGAGAGAGAGAAGAGACTGCCAATGAGATGGGTTGTGGCCAATTGTGGCAAAATTTTATGTTTTTATATATAAAAGATAAGACACCGTCCATAACAAATCCAATGGCTAAATTTTTTTAGCATCAACTTACAGCACATATTGAGAGCTGTATAGTCAGTGCCACCTTTTTATTATGTACATGATATGGCTACTTGTTAACTTTGAAATATTATTGATATTAGATATAGTATTTTTAATGTAGTTTTTTTTTGTTTGTGCATGTATAATCTAGTTACAAAAAATTATTATAAATAAATTAATTTAAATTACAATAAAAAGTTTTTAGAAAGTTCATAATATTAAAAATTAAATGATTTGTCATATTAACATATTAAGTTCATCTACTTCATTTCATACTTATCAATTAACTTAACCGTTATATTTACCAAATAATTTATTATTATCATTTTATTGAACTACTAAATATTAATTATTATTCGTATAAATAAATTTCTATCCGCTATTAAATTATTATTTAAATATAAATCCATTATTAATGTCAAGCACATTTTATTATAAAAAATAATAATGATGTGACCAATTTAGATATTTTAATTTTATTTTCTCAATTTATTAAAATATATGGGCCCAAAAAAATATCGAAAAAGCCGACAAGATTTTTTAATTAAAAAAATATAAAAAGGATTTTTTTGCATTGAAAGTCATTCTACCAGTGAAACTTTAACTGAAGACAATTTGGTAAAAAATATTTTAGAATTTAGTCATATGTTTTTATGTAATTGAAAAAAATCTAATTATGTACGTATATATACTTGTCGGCCTGCCAGCTTGGACTGCAACGCGCCACCCGCCAAACCCTCTCCTATTCGAAACGGTGGAATGATTGGGGTCCATCAGACGGTTGAGATCTCTCCACGGGCCTCTGTGAGCCGTCCGATCCGCCCACTCCTCCCACCCCCCACGTTCCCGCCAGCTCACGTCGTCGGGTGGACACGTCACCCCCTCCATCTCCACCATATCCTCCCGTCGTGGTGCCCTCACAACAGAATTATGCGAGCAACATTTATATCGGTCGGCCATTCCGCTCCGACGGCCGAGACGACGACGCGCATAAGACTTCGTATGCGGTCATAACTGTCTGAGATGGGACGCCGCTCCAGATAGCGCCACGTCGGCGAGAAAGACGGAAACAGCACTGGCCCCACGCACGTTCTCCCACTCCGCGGATCCCACTGGACCAAACTGCCCTCCGCGCCCGGGTTGCGCGCTGGCGGTTCGGACCATAAATTTTTAGTTACTATAGTGGCATTATGGTAATTTAAGCACCGTCACCCTCCTCTACGGTTCGAACAAAACCAGCCGTCGCCTTCAACCCCAAGCTTTTGTTCGCTTGCTCCAATTTGGGCCTTCAGCCGTCGCGCGAATTCAGAAGTCCGGAGATCACGGTTGCTTCGAGGTGGCAGCGGCGGCGGAGGCGCCGGCGGAGGTCGAGATCTCGTGTCTGGAATCCGATCGACTTCAAGTTCCCCAGGAGCTTTTTCAGGGGAGGCGATTCGTCCGAACTGAAGCGGCTTCGACCTCGCTCTCTGAGTGAGCTCGGATCATGGAGGCGTTCGCCGTTCCTCTGAGTTCCTGAAAGGTTTACGAGCAATAGAGCTCTTTTGGTACGCTGGATTCGCTTGCTCTCATTTTATATCTGCTTCTTGCTCGCCTTTCTGGTACGATCTTGGGATTTTTCCGGTATGGAATTCGAGAGAAAAAAGTGGGTTACTTTAACTCAAATTGAGATTTGCAGTATGGATCTGTATTTATGTGAGTGTTAGTGGTAGATTATAAGATTCGATGTTCGTGTGTTTTAGACGCATCCGATGGGTTAATGCGTAGGAATGAAACTATACTAATTGTAGAAAGCGAGTTGAATCTTAGACATGTAGATGCATGTATCCTTGAAGGGAGCAAGAAACACTGAGGTGTAATGAAGCCCTACCTTTTTTAGTTTTGTACAAGTAAGGACTAATTGTCGTTGTTATTGAAGTTTCCTCGCTAAAGAAAAGATTTTTGAAATGTGTTCTTGCAGAGTTCAGTGACAATTTGGTCTTTGTTTTGGACTGTGAGATGGAGTCCCCCAATGGAGTTGAAGTGGAGATTGGAAAGGTTGATTCCGGGATCTCTGCCGAAGCCAACGTTTTTAGTTTGAATGTAAATAAGGAGAATGAAATTACTGAGAATGGTGCGGATGCTGTTCAAGTCAACGATAGTTCTGAGGACACTTCAGTTCAAGTTGATGTTCTGGAAACTTCAGGAATTGGAGTTGAGGGCTCTGTAGCTTCCACAGAGAAGAAAACATCCAGTGCTCCAAAGGTACTCAGCCGTTTATACTTCCCCGACCGTTCTTGGAGTATACTTGAAGTTCATGTTTTAAGCTGATTGTTATCCCTAGAAATCTGGATCGGATGATGGTGGTCGTTCTAAGAAAACACCCAAAGACAGAGGGGGGCAGAAAAGTTCTGTTGTTGATTCTCACAAGAGAAGGCCTATTCTTTCTCAGAGCCTCTCATTTCCTGCCAAAGGCACTGTACCTAATGGTACAAGGAAAAGCACAACTGTCACGAGGCAATCTAAGGTTTCTTCATCACTGGCAAATGGTATGTTCTCTTCCTTGGTATCCAATTCTTTTGTGCCCATACTATTTCATTTCTTCAATCTTCCTACCTAAAATTTCAGGTGATCTTCCTGCTAAACAGTCCACTTTAGCAGCTGTCTCAAGCATTCGTAGATCGTTGGTGAGTATGCAAATGCTAGTCTGTTCCCTTACTCTTGCTTTAAACATACATCTCATGTACTATAACAATTGAAGTTAAACTAAGATGTGCTTTTATCTCTCTTTCTATTGATATATTTACTTGTATGATGTTAGCCTGCAAAGACTGTTTCTGTGGATGCAACTGTAAATGATGCTCCTTCTGAAGCTGGGAAGTACGTTCTCTATCTTTTTTCCATTTTGTACAACCATCTCCTTCATCATCTTGCAGTGACACATTTTCTCCTTTATGAAAATGGATTTAAGCATGATTGATTGATAGCAATTGTTGCAGAGCATGTTCCATATATATTTGATACACTTGTATTCTATACCTTAGAATGTAGAAGGAAAATATCCACAATTACATTATTGTCCCACACTAAGACAGCGTATTTTATGGTATCCAGTAATTGTATGACATCATGGTATGTTATAAAGTCATGTATTCTTTTACATTCTCATGATGACTCATCGAGCCTACCACATTAGACACATAAGCATCACATTGGAAATCCTAACAACCTTTTTGATGAATGTCCATATCATGTATGCTTTACAGTTTGACATTCTATATGCTACTATAGAGTATTAGTTTACCACTTATTTGTTTGCGAGGATTATCATAACCAGTTTAATGATGGCAGTGCAAACCCTTTGAGATCCACACGATCAGTGAAAAATGATGATGATGCACACTCAACTACCTCGTAATATTTCATTATCCTTGTTTTACAAGAACTTTCTCTTCGTATGTTATAGAACTTCTGATGATTTGGGTTTCATTTATTCCCCTTCTCCCCAGAAGCTCCACTCCCCGTGCTAGAAAAAGCACTGGCTCTGGTTTTAATTTCAGGTTGGATGAGCGTGCTGAGAAACGGAAGGAGGTTAGTATATCGATGGGCTTTGTTGTATATTTTTTCTTGAAGATTGTAATTTGAACAAAACATTTCACATTTGTTTTTCAGTTTTTTATGAAGCTTGAAGAGAAGATTCAAGCAAAGGAAGAGGAAAAAAATAACATGCAGGCCAAATCTAAGGTTATATTTTTTATTTGGAATTATTTTCTTGTCATTTCTTTCATGCGAAAGACAAATCACTTGTTTTAAATACCCTCTAGCAAGGGTGTGGGAGGGAGCATATAAGATACAGCCTTCCTCCTTTGTTTAGAATGCTGCTTGAGCCAAAATCTGCTAACTCTTGGTCACTAAGATTTTTCCAAATGATTGTGTTGTGAATGACCTGTACAGGAGAATCAAGAAGCTGAGATCCGACAGCTAAGGAAGAGCTTGACTTTTAAAGCTACACCAATGCCAACCTTTTACAAGGAGCCTGGTCCTCCAAAAGCTGAGTTGAAGAAGGTAACATATCTGTTATTATGCCGCTATATTAAGAATATCAAGTAATGTGGTTAACAGAAAGAAAATGAACCATTGAACTGCATCTACAAACTGCCATAGAATGAGACTTGAGACATCTGAATTTGTGGCTTCTAGGACAACTGAGTCACTCAAGAAAAAGGAAAAAAAAAAGATTTAGGTTCACCAACTTTATAGTTTATATGAATTTCAATGGTCTACTGCAATGTATTTGGTATAATTATTGACTCCTAATCACTCTAAAAGAATATTAACTCCATTATGGTCCCTTTTTTATTTAACTTAATTTTATCTGATAACCAGATAGGAATACAGGAATTTCTTTATCACATCAAAGTTATTACGCTTAGGATATCTTCGGACATTCACTGGTTTAATGACCTAATATGTTGGTCTTATTTTTCTCGTCTTTTTCCTTACCAACTTTATTTTTTCTTTATGCTTTGGTAACCAGCATGTATCCAGAAAATATTTTGTGATGCCATGTATATTTGGTACTTCTACCTATTTGAGAAATGTCCAGTTACCTTCATTCATTTTCCTTAGAAGAACGTGACTTTTGAAGCTTAACTGCTACTTTTTATTATGCATGTGTTCGTCTAATTTTCTGTGATAAAAATAGATCCCACCAACACGTGCAAGATCACCAAAACTTGGACGTCGCAAGCCATCTGTTGCTGCATCAGGAAATACCGCAGAAGGTATAGAGTCATGTGTCAGCCCTCGAGTCAATGCCACTGTCCCCAAGTTGAATGAAGGTATTGAAAACAGCAAGGCAAGCTCGGTATCTTCCAGAAACCCGAGCCAGAAACCAGTGCCAAAATTATCCTCCCAGAAAGCAAAAACTACAAAGACTGAAGCAAAAACGGTTGCTGCAAAAACAAAAATCTCAATCGACAAAGTTGAAGTAGCTAACAGGGATAACCAATGTCCTGACACAAACATTGTGATTGAGACAACATCGAATGAGTACAAAGGTGAAAATACAGCTAGAGTTACAGAATCCGGAATTAAATCACAAGAAGTTCCAGTGCAAGGTTGAAGAGTTCGATCTCGTTTACCCATAAATTTAGCTTTTCTGAACCAGGAATACACTGGAAGAAGTTCCAGCAAGGTTGAAGGGTTGAACCTACTGCCTTATGTGTTAATTTTGTGCCCATTGTGAATAGCAAGAGTGTGTGCTGCTTGAAAAAACTCAGATGCATTTTCATGTTGCGCATTTCCAATTGTCCACGTAGTAGATATTTTGATGGACCTTATTCATGTACATTATTTCATTGTTTAAGCTGTTTGATTCATGTTACACTTATCATCAATTATTTATGCCTATATTAAGTGTAAAAAATTATTTATGCTATGTTCTTGTCAAATGTCGATTATGCATTGTAATTTGTCTGTTAAGTTGAGAGTTCTAACCTGGGCTGCGTTCAAGAAGTTGGTCAACTCCCTTGTGTTGATGCCTCATCTTTGGTGGTCGTTCACGTCATTCGTGTCATCAACGACGTGCTTCAAGGCTTTGAATACAGGAGAATTCTTCTTTTTCCTCATTACAGTAGGAAGTAAGTATTTATGATGTGTTCGTCGTATTGCTATTTTTTTGTAATCAGATTCAGCTATTAAATAATCAATAGTGTATAATATCTCAGTTTTTTTTAAAGTATAACTAGACTAGTAATTAATAAATGTATGAAGGATATTTTGTATAAAATGGTATGAAGTGGATCTTACGAAATCTTTTATCAGTCATAATTCTGGAAGTCCTTAATAATAAAACCTCATAAATAACATTTGCAAAGCATAATGTTAAAGAAAATAAAGAAAAAAATATACGTAAAATCGTTTCACAGAACTTCAAAAAGTAATATAATTCAAACTTTACCATATTATTATAAGGAATAATGGTCGTAACGTACGTTTTTTATTTAAAATATTCCTTAGTTAAAGTTGCCAAATTCAAGACATAATAATGACGCTTTAATGGATTCTAATTTTTAAAATATAAATTACAGACAATTTTAAATATTTTTTTTGAATCTACATATTTTTTTCTCTTTATATTTAATATTTAACGTTCTTTAGTCTTTCCGAATCTTACGAACGGTGCGTCTCGTGATTCGCACATGACGCGCGGTGGCGTAGTAGTGCTCTTCTTGTTCCCCCCAAAACCCTTTCGCTTCTTGTTCTCCGATGACAAAATGAAGACGACGACCAGTTGATCGTTTCCGGTAATTTTGATCCGATATCCTTTTTTTTTTTTTGCCTATATTTTCCCTTTCGGAATCGAACGATGTTTTATCGCTCCTTGATCTTTCCATGTGCCAAGAACACTATTTTTTCGCCATTGTATCAAATTTTAATTTTATATGTCGTGGTTTCTTCCAGTCCTGTGAAGATCCGATTTTTATGCTCTTTTGAGGATTTACTTTTTTGTTGCGGATGTTTTGAATTCTCAGTAGTCTATCTTTGCATCTGTAGGGTTTTCCATCGAGGTTAAGTCGGGCACATTGGAGGGGGGAAGGAGTCAGCTCCGGCATGGTGAGTTCAGTTGTCAGTGTTTCTTGGCCGATTAGATTCCTTTGGTAATTTTGCGCGTTTTTGTTGGCATTCGATTTTTTTTTCTTTTGAAGTCGGACATAAGGAAATGGTTCATGAAGCAACATGATAAGGGGAGTGGAACTGCATCGAAGCCTGAAGCAAAACCTGTTCTGGTGCTCCCTGAGAAGCCCACTCAAGTCTCTGTGGAGAAGCCGGTAATTCACATTGTTTTTACTTTTTGTTTGTTCTTTTTATTATTCTATCAATGAAGATTTTCGCCTGCAAATGTGAAATGACATCCATTTTTGTGTACCCTGTCATCCTACCCACTAATTGTTGTATTCTGCTACTTGATGTGGTTTGCTTATTTTTAGCTAAAAGGTGTTGATTTGATTTACAGAAGGATTGTTTGGGTCTAAAGACTCCTACATGACTACAATAAATTAATTTACAATTGAATTTTCCATAGGAAAACAAGGTGCCCACTGTTCAAGAAAGTTCTGGGAGAAGAAAAACAAGTAAATATTTTGCAACATCTACATCTTCAGAAGTGAATTCCAAGGAAAAGGAAAAAAATGATATTGCAAAGACACCTTCAAAAAGGAAGATTGAAAAGCCTGATGAAGAATTTGATGATGTGAGGCCGACCCCTTCAAAGAAGGCCCACAAATACGAAGACACATTGGATGAGGATGATTTGGTACCTTCTTCCGGGAAGAAAAGGGCAGGGGAAGCCAGACCAACCAAGAAATTGAAGACCAGCACAGGTGCAGCAATTACGAAATGCTCACATGATGAAGAGAAAGAAGACACGAGTAATAAAAAAGATGCTGAAGCTACCCCCAAATCTGTAGTGAAAGGAAGAGGTGGAAGAAGGTCAGGAGCAGCTGTAGGAGCCAGAGGTAGAGACTCTCAAATTGTAGATGAAGGAGAAGATGAAAATAATGAAAATGATACTGAAGCTGCCATCAAAGCTGGTGGGAGAGGAAGGGGTGGAAGAGGGCCAGGCGCAGCTGCAGGAGCTCGAGGTAGAGGGGGTGGTAGAGGTGGTTTTATGAATTTCGGTGAAAGAAAGGATCCACCTCACAAAGGGGAGAAGGTAATTCTGTAAATATATTCATGCTGATTGGAATTTTGGCGTCAAATCTTTAAAGCTGAAAATTAGTTACTTTCCCCTGATTTTAGGAAGTTCCGGAGGGTACTCCTGAGTGCTTATCTGGTCTGACATTTGTAATAAGTGGCACACTTGACAGGTAGTCTGAAAAATATGATATGGTTTCGCTTGATCCATGTCTCTTGAATTTTCCTTATATTTTTACATGTTGTCCATTTAATTGCATACCTGATAGTAGAAATAGTTTGTTTCTTTCTTTATGTTTTTTTCACATACAATTTCCTATGATAATGTGTGATATTTATATCCTTGCTTATAAGTATCTTAAGCATTCCAAACCCATGATTGAATTTGAATTCTAGTTATAATTTGCAGTTTGGAGAGAGAGGAAGCTGAAGACTTGATAAAACGCTATGGTGGTAGGATCACTAGCGCTGTCAGCAAAAAGACGGTAATTGCTTTTTACCGTTCTCCTTTTATGTTTACTCTTTGTTTTGAATATATTGTGTTTTTCATTTCTGCAGAATTTCCTGTTAGTCGATGAAGATATTGGTGGGAGGAAGTCTTCAAAGGCCAAAGAGCTAGGGTACGTATGAATAACATGCTTTTGATTTCTTCTCTTGGATGTTCCCTCTATTGTTCTGGTACAACTCTCTTTGCTTTTGCAGCATTCCCTTCTTGAATGAGGATGGTTTGTTTGATATGATCAAGAAATCAAAGCCTGCTAAAGCACCATTGCAAGCAAATCATAAGAGTGAGAAGGCAGACAGATCACAGATTAAAAATATCTCAAACAAAATCAATGGTACTCTCAGATATAATTTTGCCAGTTGCACTATCAATATATCTATATGAGAGTTTCATCTATAGTTCACTCTCATAATTTCCTAACTTACAGCATCTTTGAATAAAAAATGTCAGCTTCAATCTTATTGTAGTATGAATGAGGTAAAATACACGAATATTCCTCCTATTTTACCCTACTCTGATGTTCCTTAACCTCTTTTTTTTTTTGCATTTGTGATCACTTAACTTTAGTCTTATCCACATAGTTCCTCTAACTGACTTTTCGTTGACTCAATGGTCTTCTCTCTCATCCATGTCATTAAAAGTAAAGCCATGTCAGCAAAAAATTAAATATAATAAATATAAAGAGTATATAATCATAGTATTTAGTATAATAAAATAAAAAGTCTAATAAGGGGGATTCCACTGTTTTTATATTATATTCTTATATTATTAACATATTTGTTAGTATTATTTTTGTCTGGTGTGGTATTATCTTCACTAATGTCAATGAGAGAGAAGATCGATACGTCACCAGAAAATGATTATAGCTTGTTAGAAGGGAATATGCAGGTATGAAGCCTAAAGTTGAAGGATCATAGACACATTTATTTTTTGAGGGTGCAAAAGAATAGTTAAGAGGCCTCAGAGACACAATGGGTACAGTTGAGTGATTAGTGATGTAATTTACCTTTTACAAATGCATTATTCATCACTTATTCTAGTGATTAGTTGTCTTCAAGGCTTTAAGATATTTCTAATGAAGTAGGGTAGGGTAGCTTCAGATAACATGCTAGACTTTCCCCTGACAACATTCATAGTCAATTTGTATTTTACTTTTTTGTCCATATGACAAATAAGCTATCATTGTAAGCTTACAACAGTTAGAAATGACAAGTTTCCAGTTGTAATTTTGTGAACTTAATTATCTGTGTAGAAGTTGATGTTTTATTTCATAGTGGCAATGATGCTTAATTCCGTGAAAATTTCTCTGAGTTTGCTATTTGCAGTAGTTTGGCAAAACTCGGATCAATATGCAATGTGTCTGCTGAGAACGAATATGTTTAATGTCCATGAAAATCTATTTTCCTTGGCTATTATGCAGTTGTTGACAAGTGTGGATCAATATTCCATGTGTCTGCTGGATGAATTTCTCAGTACTCATTGAACTTTACAGGGAATAATCTCTGCCCATTACACGAAACATTAAAGAAGAGACACATGTGTTTTTATTATGTTGATTGTAAATTCTTGTTGATTCTATATGATCTTTTTGTATACGTGGTCCAGGATTCAGGTGTTTGGGATATCATGTTGATTCTTTCTTTTGAGGGAAGATATCATGTTGATTCTATAAGATCTTTGTGTATTTTGTTTTCTTCATGATACTTGTAATATAGCCACTGATACACTATAAAAATCAGCAATTTTCTTCTAAAAAATCCATTCTGGGCAACAAAACTGTTATTTCATTGAGCATTCCAGTCAGTGTCTAAGTTGAAAAAATATTTCATCATATCTTTTAATGTCTTTGAACACTTCTTAGATGTTCAAGCAAATACTCTGGTAATAAAAGATGCTGCAAAAGTAATCAAGTCAAGTACTTCACCTTCTAAACAGAAGGTTCGGGTTGCTGTTGGGAGTTCATTGTCATGGACTGAGAAGTATCGCCCTAAAGTTCCGAATGACATCATTGCTAATCAGGGAATTGTATGTTTCTCGACTTTTTGTATGACATATTTTAATATGTACCTTTGCAAATCTAGAAACTGGTAAATTTGCCTCTTAATGTTTGTATACATACTGTTGCAACTGTCTCTTAGTTGAATGTCTACAGTTTGTGAATGCTGACATAGGATATATACACATTTTTCTCCATATCCACAAGTATTTGTATAAATATTAACCTTTACGCACATTTCTCCGTTTTCCTATATTTTTAGTGTGTACATATATGAAGCAGAGTTCTTTATTTTTTTTTTATTTTAAAAGATGTATCTTATGCTAACACAAACAGATTAAGCAACTGCATGATTGGTTAAATCAATGGAATGAACAGTTTCGGCATGCCGGAGCTAAGGGTAAAGGAAAAAAACAGACTGATAATGGAGCTAAAAAAGCTGTGCTGTTAAGTGGACCACCTGGGATTGGAAAAAGCACTACAGCAAAGTTAGTTAGTCATATGCTTGGTTTCCAGGCTACTGAGGTATCATTCCATCTATGGTGTCTGTTAAGAAAAAAGGTGTCTGCTTAAATTGGATCTACTATACAAAATATATATGAATATGTTTATGTTTATTTTGTTTGCAGGTTAATGCTAGTGATAGCCGAGGGAAGGCAGATTCAAAAATTCAGAAAGGAATTGGTGGAAGTACAGCGAACTCTATCAAAGAACTGGTTAGCAATGAAGCCCTCAATTCTGGAAAGGACTGGTGTGTCTTACATGATTCAACACATTTTTTTTAATGTAGCATTAAGAATTTGTCTTTTATTAACTAGAAGTTTGTATCAACAGGTCGAAGCATCCAAAATCTGTACTTATTATGGATGAAGTTGATGGCATGTCTGCTGGAGATAGAGGCGGGGTTGCGGATCTCATAGCAAGCATAAAGATATCAAAAATTCCAATAATTTGCATCTGCAATGACCGATATAGTCAAAAGCTCAAGAGTCTCATTAACTATTGTCTTCCACTCAACTACAGGAAACCTACAAAACAACAGGTGAAATGCTCTTCCTTTCCATCTACTTTGTATCAGTGGCTTGTATTCTACTTCAAATAGTTGAAGGCTAGAGATGCCTGTGCGTTGAGTTTATTTCATCTGCACTTTGTAATCCACAAATATAAGATAACAAGAAAGAAAGTACCCATTCCTAACATGTCCCTTTCATCAGTCTGTTAATAAATTGTTAAGTTGAACCAAAAGCATATGAAAAATTGTTTTCTGTTTTGACTTTCCATTTGGCAGAATGACAAGACATATAGCATGTCTTGAATTTTCTCCTACTGAAAAATCTGTACTCAACAAATTTTAAAGTTTCATAAATTCAGTTTCATTAGGGTTTATACTTATTTCACTTATGTGTTTATTCATTGTTCACAAATTCAGTCCTTGTTAAGGAACCCCCAAGTGCTACTTCTAAAGTTATAAACCATATAAATTAGTTTTCATTATCAGTTCTGAATTTCATATCTGACCTTTTAGGCTGTGCCTTTACAGATGGCAAAGAGGTTGAAGCAAATTGCAGATGCCGAAGGTCTTCAAGTGAATGAGGTACCTGTGGTACCATGTTTTCCTTCCCTTTTTGGTTTTGTTCACTACCTTTTTATGAATATAGTTTCCTTTCTCATCTCATAATGGTACATATTTATGTATACTTTCTTGAGCTTGCCAATAAATCAATGGCTCCTTACATTTGTTCTGTCATTCCAACAGATTGCTCTTGAAGAGCTTGCAGAAAGAGTTAACGGAGATATGAGGATGGCAATAAATCAATTGCAGTACATGAGCCTTTCACAGTCAGTAATCAATTATGATGATATAAGACAGCGCCTTGTTAGTAGTGCAAAGGATGAAGATATTTCCCCGTTTACGGCTGTCGATAAGTAATTTCTGTTTTTCGAATTAACTATTTTCAGTTATTAAATATTAGTTGTCTATGCTTGGGCATGATTTGTCATTCTTTTATTTTCTTAGCCATTAGATATGTATCCCGAGGTTAATCAATTGATTTCCTTGGAATGATTAATTTTGCCAAGCTATATATGAATTTCTTGATTCTTTCAATCATTTTCCCACAGAAATGTTTTCAAATTGCACTCGTTAAGGGGCACATATTACTTTGCATAAAAGTTATGACCTTTTTCCTCTACTAATAAAAAACTCTAGACAGTCAACCTTGAAGGTCCCAGTATGTTTTATTCTCGCGACGTTTGGTAGAATTTTGCCATTACCCATTTCAATTGTGACATTGTTGAAAGAGATGCAGCTCTGATTGCAGCTGATAACTATCATTTGTTTATTTCTTTTGAATAGTTTGTTTTGTCCATTTCATATGATTATAGGTTATTTAGTTTTAATGGTGGGAAGTTACGGATGGATGAGAGGATTGACTTGAGCATGAGTGATCCTGATTTGATCCCTCTCATTGTTCAGGTTTGCCGTCATGCTTTTTTACATTGATTCATTTTACATGTTAATTACATGAATCATGTTTAGTGATGCCATTACCCCCATACAAACACAGCTCCACCAACCTGAATGATTATCTCTAGATCATAAGAGTGTATGACTTCATCTTATCAAGATAGAACTTAATGCTGTTATGAAGGTTAAGCTTGCTGTTTCTATTTTGTTCAGATACTCAGTAGAAGTTTACACTAAAAAGCAATTATGAGGTTTAGGGCTGAGCATGGGTTGGGGTTGACCCAGTCAACTGACCAGACCATTTTTGGGTCGGGTATCGAGTTAAAAAATAACCTGATAACTTGATACTTGACTCGAATGATCCCAAATATTAATATCAATAATTTGAATAGTTATTTAATGTTGAAACAAAAAGTTCTTAATCATTTACCCTCTGAAAGAAAATCTAACTATTTAAATCCTTATTATCATTCATTTAATCATTATTGTACTTGTTTCATTTGAAAAGTTATTTTTATTGTTGCATAATCGCAAAAATCTAAGCTCAAAAGATCAAAATTGATGACCCAACTGATTTTAAATTGGGTTGGTCCGTGTTTCATTTTTTCCCTAACATGACCGGTTTTTGGGGATTGGATCAGGTTTTTCCTCAAACCAATTTGTCACCCCTATTATGTTAAATTAAAATATGCACTATTTCTTTCATGGGCATGAAAGATCTTATTATGACTAAAAAACCTTAAACCAAGTTTGGTTGGTACGGTTGGTTAATGAGACTATATTCCAAGGTTGACGAGAGCTAGTAATCCCAAGTTAGATTCTTGTGGTCACCAATTTAGCCAGTGTTTACCTTTTCACTCCTATCTAAATATCGAATTAGTCAGGTGGTAGTAGTTTTGGATACCAATGGGTCTATACCGGAAAAGAAAAATCTTATTACAGTGTTGTTATGGTTAATGCTTATGTCATTGAAGTATGTATTTATCCTCAAAGCGTCCATAATTTTACAACTATTAATTGCATAGTACTTGTTTTTTGCATTTTTACGTTGGTAACCTTCTTTATCCTTTTTATTTTACATTTGTTAGATATACCTGTATGATTTGTTGTCAGGAAAACTATATCAATTATCGTCCAAGCTCTTTAGGTAAGGATGAGACTGGAGTTAAAAGGATGAATTTTCTTGCACGAGCTGCTGAGTCCATAGGGGATGGCGATATAGTTAATGTTCAGATCAGAAGATATCGTCAGTGGCAGTTATCTCAAGTTGGTTCCTTTGCATCGTGTATAATTCCGTAAGTAAATAAAATATCTAAGATGCTTTGTTCTTTCCTTTCATGTTTTTTGTTATATTACATTGGATTTTTGGCTTCTGACATTGAGCTTTATATGGCTTTATTTTAACAGAGCTGCATTGATGCATGGACAAAGAGAAACCCTTGAAGTGGTATGTTCTTTTATTTTCCTTGTTCTGTTTTATCTCTTTCTACAACTAGATATGCTGTTTAACCAGAGGTAGGTTAATGTGTCTGCTTGCAAGTGTCCTTTCGTCTTCTATGATTATTTTCATGTTTTGGAATTTGTCTTTCATGGGGCTGTTAATGTGCTATTTTGTAGTTTTTTCTAGTATATTGATTGTAGCTTTTATGTGCGGATATTATTTATTCTGGAGGAAAATTTTATGAGATTCTGAGCTTTCTATGTTTTACGCAAATAATAAGCTTCTCAACTGTTTTGAATATGAGAATTAGGACGCATGATTTCGTTTAGTTTTTTCATTCATTTACTTAGTTCATAGTATTTTAAAATGAAGCAGATACCATTTTCATGGCTCTCTTACTGACATTTTATGTTGCTCCAAGGGAGAGCGTAATTTTAACAGGTTTGGTGGATGGTTGGGTAAGAACTCAACAATGGGAAAAAATTTAAGACTTTTGGAGGATGTTCGTGTTCATTTTCTTGCATCTCAGAATGCAAAGTTGGATAGGTAGCACTTATAATTTCTAGATATCCCATTTGTTTCTAGTTGTCTGCTACATTAGTAAGTTATTTGTTGATTAATTAATTGTTATTTGTTATAAGGTCTCATGGTTATAGTTCCTTTGAAAATAAAACCTGATCTGTGCAATTCATCTTTTATATTATTTTGTCTTTGTAAACCTCCATACAAATAAGACATGAAGTCTGGCTATGTAATTGCTGTGTGATCCTTTTCAAATAACATTTTTAATTTTCCATTAAAATGCCCAAGAACTGCTCTTTTGACTCTTAAACTTGGGATCTTGTTTTCTAGCTTTTGTGGAATGATCCATTTTTGGAGTCCTGAAATGTGGATAATGTTTAATTCTTGTTTAAAATTTGAATTTAATGCAGAAAATGCATCATCTGTTTGAAGCGTTAACTATATTTTTGAACTGAAATGGTTTATTAAATCGTGGGAATAATGATGAGTTTTATGTTAATGAAATCTTTCCTTTTGTGTAAATGAATCTTTTATTCTATATGTCCACCATTACAGATGAATGTGCCCTATGACGTTGAGGATGAAGTTCAAAGTATCAGCATCCTTAGTTAGGTCTCAACTTGTTTTAGCTATTTGGAGCTTATCACGTAATTGTTTAGTTTTTCCGTAGGAGTAATTGTTTATGCTTTTGTGGCATCAATCCTAATATTTGTTAGGGTCTGGGTTGTTATTGCATAGGAATAAGATGCTATTTATAACTTTATCTTATTGAATGTTTGTGACCAACAGGGAAAGTCTTCGCACAGATTACTTCACTCCTCTATTAAAGCAGGTGACAGGCACTCTTCGCATGATGCCCAAAGATACTGCTGTTAAAAAGGTTGTAGAGTTCATGGACACTTATTCTTTAAATATGGAGGACTTTGACACAATTGTGGAGCTATCCAAATTCAAGGTATGGTGGACTATTTGTTTCATCAATGAACACTTAAGGTCTACTATGATTCGGTTGTGTATGGAAATTATTTTTTCTTGGGAAAACATTGTTTTATACTTTTTGTTAAGTGTTTGATATCAATCTGGTTTCAATAGTATTTTTATTATCTGTTCTTATTTTGTTGGTGTATTTGACAGGTTGTTGCTATAGAGCAACAATTGCCTGAAAGAAAGAACACTTTCCAGATTCGGCTATAGTATCAAAAAGGATATTTGCACTGGCTTTATGCTTATTATGCTAAATTGCTTTCTCAGGGTCATGCGAACCCCATGGATGGCATTCAGCCTGCTGTTAAAGCTGCATTGACTAAAGCATATAAGCAAGGAAGCAGCTGTCGTGTTGTAAAAGCTGCTGACTTGATCACTCTTCCTGGCTTGAAGAAAGCACCAAAGAAGAGGATAGCAGCTATTCTGGAACCAGTGGAGAATGGTTTAGGTGAAGAAAATGGTGATGCCTTAAACGGTGGAGATGAAGAGCTGTCTGATTCAGAAGAGACTGGTGAGTGTTTTAGTTCTTACCTATGAATCATTGTACTTGTTTTTCTATTTCATTGGTTGGTTGCATATGCTATATTCTTCATCTCAATCTGGATTTGATGCAATATTCTGACGTCGAGCTTGTTATTTTGAGCACTTTTATTTGGACTACTTCACTTGATTATTAGCATAATGATTTACATTCATTTCACTTGGGGGATATGCATTTAGTTTTTTTTTCTCACAAGGTTTTATTCTGGTTGTTTGGATCCATATCAAATGCTTCGCATGCTATCTTGTGGTACTGGTTGACTGGCTCTCCTTTCTAGAAACTCAGACTATTTCCTTATTTTCCTTCCCAGATGAAGCTGCAATTGATGATGAAGTTGCAAAGCCAAAACTTGATCTCTTGAGCAATAAAAAAAAAGGTTGAATTAATTTTAAGTTTCTGTGCATCATTTTCCTTGGCCAATTATTTCATTTTACTGATGAACAGTGTGTATATTTTATGTGCGAGTAGGAATTCAAGTGCAACTTGATCTTAAAAGCGATATGCCACCAAATGTGAAGAAGGTTCCTGCGAGTAAATCAAGAGGTTCTGAATCTGCCGATAAAGGGTCTCGAGGGTCTGCTGGAGGGAAAGGGGCTACCGGAGGAAAGAGGAAGAGGAGATGAGGGGGAGAGAAATGGAGATCCGAGTTGGCAATTAGGCAAACCTTGAGCTGTTTATCTTAGTTCAGTTGTGCGAATTAGACTAAGTTTTGGATTGTGCATAAGTTCCAGAACTCGGCTTAATTTCTGTTACTTGCACAAGTTTTTGAGATCCGTTTCATCTTTCAGTGTAAAATTATTCTGGTCTGTACAATTCAGAAAATTATTCTTGGTTGCATAGTTCTTTCAGTGTAAGATTATTTGTTCTAAAACCTATCAAGGCAAGTCGATGTTAAATTAGTTCAAGTTTCAAACCATGATTATATTTGAATTAGACAGCTGGTTTCTGAGTTTTCGGACCGCCCCCGGCTGATCAAGAGAACAGGCGTGGTCAAGCTTGAACGTAAATGAGCTCTAAAGCAAACATGCATTTTAACTGAAATAAAACGCACAATACACATGCATTAGGGAAAAGGGAAAAAAAACTGAGCATTTCAATTATTATGTATAGCAGCTGTTCCATGTACACCTTCACATTGCACTCGCATAAAAGTGTCTGAACCAATAAAAGAAATCTGTAGCCTTAAATTCTACATACAATCACACATCTGCAATTCCCTGTCACTGTGGTTGAACCAATGATACCAAAAGTTTGCGTTAAATACTGCATCCTATACATTCAGCCAGCGCCTCCACTGTCATAAGCATAAAGTTCAACGTTTTAGATCTATAAATTTCTTTTCAGTAGAATTAAGAACAGGAGGCCATGTTATTGTGGAAGAACATATTTTGATCTGAGCAGTGTTATTGCTTGCAAGGAAGGTAAGACACGCACCTTTGTGTTGCCGTGTTTGGATCTTCTTCGGCCTGTTCCCTTCTACTGGCAACTACTGAAACGAGCTCGTTGACCAAACGAACCCAACAGGTTACAGGCCACACTCAACAGCCTCCCTGCATGACCAAATTGGCACATCATTATCGATCCAACTCCAGAAATATATACATTTAACCGGAGGTACTAAATCTTTTGATCTAACAACTACATAAACAGAATGATTTGGAATTTAACTTTCTTTTGTCGTGAGTAGCAAATTTTAATTTCATATGTCTTCCGAATGATATATCATCATAGCCAAAGAAAAAAAAAACTATGCGGAAAGGGTTGTACTACTACTGACCTCTACGTGGTTTCGTAGCCTTTATAGCCTGTGTCACCTTTCTCTTCTTCTTCGCCGATGCCGCCGGTGCAACGCCCGGAACCGAAGCCATCCGGTAACTGGGGGGCAACAGCACGGCGTCGATCCCCTGAACCGATATCCTACCATCCGCGTAAATGTCCGGATCGAACAGGTATGCCGATCCCTCGCCGGAACCAAACTTGACCGAGCCGTCGGCCTCTCTGGCCACCAGCTCATGCGGCACCCTCAGCGTATTATAGCGCACCTTACCGAATCGCCGCACGGCATTGTACATGCTTTCCTCCGTCTGGTACTCAGGTAAGAGGTGGTAGTACACAATGGCTTCCGGCGCCCCGGGCTCGCTAAGCTGCTCCGCCGTCAGCTTCCCGAACGCTTCATCGTTGGGCGCCAGCACCGTCAGGGCGTACCCCTCCGTAACCAGCCGCCCCATCTCCGACGCCAGGGACGTCAGGTTCACCAGCATGTCGGCCATCTCGTTGTACCCTCCGTAGGCCACGAGGGACTCGATGAAGTCCTTCACCTGCCTCGCCCCGTCGTACCGTCGTCCGTCGCGGCCAGGCGACGGCGACGAAGCCGGGGCGGACCCGGGGGCCATGTACTCGGCCTCGTGTCTCCGCGACGCCGGCGTCGAGGTCACGGAGGTGTGAAGCGGAATCGGGTCTTTGAGCCGACGGGTGGGGCGGGGGTCGAGCTCGGGCGCCCCGGTCGGAAAGACGGCACCGACGTCTGCGAGGCTTCTCCGGCGGTTGAAGTCGTCCTCGACGGATCGGGGTACGAGGACCCTGTCGATGCCGTGGATGACGCCGTCCGAACGGACAATGGCGTCCGGGTCGACCACGACGCCGAGGCCGACCCTCTTTGCAGCGCCCTTGGAACGCCTGTCCGAGGCCAAGTGAACGCGGTTACCGGCAAGAGTCGGGTGGTCGCGGCCGGAGAATGAGGAAGGCCACGAGTGGGAGGCGACGACGCGCGCCGGGAGTACATGAAAGAGTAGGAGAGCCTGCAGAGAATGAAGGTTAGCAGGCTCCAGGAGGAAGCGCTTGAACTCGGGGTCGAGGCCGCGGTCGAGGGCGTCGTTGTGCGGCGCGAAGATGGTGACGTTGTGGCGCGCGACCGCGTCCTCCAGCGCCGGCAGGAGTAGGGCCTTCTCCACGAGCTCAGCTAGCTCCGTGTAGTGAGAATCCAGCAGCGCCACCAGGACCAAGTTCGAGTTGATCTGCCCGCCGCCTCCACCGGCGACGTCGGCGGATNTATATATATATATATATATATATATATATATATATATATATATTCAAATTCCATTATCACAATTCTTGTGTGATTTTAATATGGGAATATTTTTTTTTTGCTCATGTTAAATTGAGATATGACACAAAAGATGTCAATCTCATTTTAACGAAGAAGTTAAATTGCATCTCAATCATTAATTTATATCTATGAAAAAAATGCTGCACACACTACTTAATTCCTTTTAATAATACTTAAGAGCGAACTCATGTTATATTTGGGGTTCTCGATCCTCCCTCAACTTTTTAATTTATAAATATATGAAAATTCTTAAATCCTCTTAAATTTTTTTCCTAAAAATTCTCCTAATATTCACATGATTAAAACACTAAAACTTGATGAATTTACTTCCAATGCTATTGTGAGAGATTAAAAGAATTCTTAAGTTGATTTTTAGGAGGACGTATCAACTCTTTAAAATATATATACTTATATACTAATATTTATGATTAATAAATAATATAAATGTTAAAAAATGGTATAATTATCTAATTGCTCTAAGTAGATAAATAGTTTTGATTAACTTGAAATTTCGGATTCAACTCTTATTAGTACATTTTTATTAATAATATACTTTTATATATTTCAGTCCATTTTAATTTTAATAATTTATTTTTATATATTTTGTCCTCTTCTTTTTAACTTTTTTATCTTGGTCTCTCTTTGATAATACTATTTTTTATTATTTCAGACATGTGGCGTGCTTAATTAGAAGTCTCTCTCTTGTTCTCCTAACAAGAAGACTTACATATTGCAGCAACAGAAAAAAAAAGGAATGGCATAAGATGATGGAACTTCGAATATGTTATAGGATCGAATTTAACTCCACATATAAAAATAAAATTGATAACAAAAATAAATAAGCGAGATCGCGTTGCCAATTCGCTGCTAAGGACACCGTCACAATTGTTGTGTGTTTGCTGGGTTTTCAACGTTATCTTGTGTTTTCAACGAAGGGTAAAATGAGCATTTTTGTTTAAGCATATAAGAACAGGAGCTCTGGAGCTCATGGCTTCCAATTCCATGGGTACAGACAGCCATGACATTGCCTGCTGCTCTCGCCACTACGCTTCTTTACTCCTCTTCTTTAATTGCTTTCTTATTTATTTGGTCATAAAATACAACCTTTTTTTATTTTATAGAACATGTACCTTTTTCTTTTTCTTTGTGTGTGTGTATGTGTAGAGAGAGAGAGAGAGAGAGAGAGAGAGAGAGAGAATTAAGAAACTTCAAATTCCATTATCACCTATAAAAGATCATAATTATATCATAATTCTTGTGTGAGTTGCGCCATTGATCTTAAATTGATGATTAAGATGTGACACAAAAGTTGTGAATCTCACTTTAACTAAAAAGTTGAAATGCATCTCAATATATCGTTAATATTAGGACTTATGAATATTTTATATTTATGAAAGAAAAAATGCGACACCGCAATAGTTAACCATTTTTTAATATAAACTAAATTTATGAGATTTCAGGCATGTGACGTGCTTAATTAGAAGTCTCTCTCGTAATAAGAAGAGCTTACATATTTTTTTTATTGTCTGTTTCCTTGCTAACTAAAAGTAGCAATAGGGAAAAGAATAATGACATAAGATTATTGTTCTTCGAATATGTTATAAGATCGAATTTAACACCATACGTAAACAAAATTGATAACAAAGAAATAATGTGTTGCCAATTCGCCGCTACGGACACCGACTAAATTTCTGTCTGTTTGCTGGGTTTTCAATGTTATCTTATGTTTGCATGGCGTGGCATAAATGATGATGATGATGATACGCCTCTTGTTTCTAGTCACAAGGGCTGCTTTTGTGAGGGTTAGAAACGAGAAGATGTGTCGGTGTAAACTAACGAAAGGGTGCAAGGAATTCAAATGTCGTAAAACGAGCTCAAAACTTAAATATCAAAATAGTATCCAAAAAGTTTTCTTTTAAATTTATTATATTAGTTCACTATACTATTTATTTGATATATAGTATTAATATTTGGTCGGATCAAATAACACGATTCAATTTTAAAGACCAGCATTTCTTTCGAGTTCGAGTATAAAAAAATCATTGTCGTTAAGGAAGGTGTGGCCTTCAAATCTTTTTTTCGGAGTTATGAAAATAATCAGCTTTTGCTTTCAAAAAAAATTATTTAATATTGCATGCAAAAGATGCTTAGTCTTTATATAAAATGAAATGAAATTAAGAGTTGAGTAGAGAAGCCATATGTGATTACGGGGAAGTTGGCCTATTGAGTTTTATAGTTAGTTTAATTATGCCCTAAGTACCTTTTTTCTTTATGCACAAAATAATCAGGTTTTTTTCTAAATTTTATTTCTCACCAAGTAAATTTCTAAGTTAAAAAAAAACAAGTTGGTGACTCAAATTAAACCTCCCCCACCCCCAACCCCCGCCAAAAAGAAAAAATGGTAGTTAAGCTTTTATACATGTGATTTGAATTTGTATAACTTATATATTTTTATATTTTGCAGGTTGCCCTTTCCCATTTTTTTTGCATTTGGCTCCATATATAATCATTAATACCCTTTGATATATCTCTCTTATGATCAATTCTTGTTTACACCTTTTTGTTGATTTAAATTATCATTATCCCTTATCATTCAGTTTCCCTTTTCTTATACAATTAAGAAAAATGTTTACTGAAGCAACATATAAAACATTAGAGGGCAATTGTTATGCTACCCACTGGTACAAATTTTATGATTTATTCTTCTCTTACGCTAACAAAATTACAGGATACTACTTTTACTCATAATATTACACCATTGTTATAACTTGAATCTTGACAATATAACATATATCAGTCTTTGTAATATTTCAAAATTACTTATGAACTAATTAATGCAATTAAAAATTAATTAAGTTAATTACTCTGTTGGTCTATGTTTAAATATCTGGTTATAGTTTATAATTTAATAATATGTTAATTAATTTAATTAAGTATCTATATATATCATTAATATTCGAACATTGGCATCATTATTTATAATGTTAAAATTATTATAACCTAATCTATTTAATTATTTATCAACTTTTTTTAAGATACTCTCATATTTAATTAATTGTTAACATTATCTGATAACTATACATTTTTTACTGATGATACACAGCATGTTTGTGAAGGTGTTGACAACTCATCATCTATATATATTTGTTCTTATCCTGTTCATTCCCATTGCCACTATATGATAGTCTGAGTGAGCTAATAATTATGTATCACTTTTAATTTCAACTTACACACACACACAAAATCTTAATGTCACTTCTCTTGAGCTAATAATTATATATCACTTTTAATTTCAACTTTCACACACATACACAAAATCTTAATGTCACTTCTCTTTATCAATTTTATCCCTATTTATTATATACTATTAAACAACTTAATTAACTTTTTTCCAAAAAATTTACACATTCCCAAAAAGGTTAGTAATATTATATATCCACTAATACTAACCAGATTTTTTATTATTATTTATTTACTTTATTATAATTAAGTATTATATATGTTATATATATAATTTTTTAGTCATATATTATAATATCTTTTCTATCAGTATCGCACATTTTTTTTTATGAAAAATATAACAGTTTATTACTATTTACTTGTTTTATTACACCTAGTTATTTATCATTATATTATATTATATTATTTATATGATTTCTAATATAATTTAGATCAACTTTTATAAATAAATCATTATTTAATGCTTAATCCTAAATTTAATCTAGATATTCTAAAAAGTAACGCAAACACGTGAATATATTTTAATTAGTACTATATATCTTAATGATTAGGGAGTGTGTAATAATTTTTTACAAACTAAAGTATAAGATGCAAATAATATTATTGAAAAAATGTAATGTATGAATAATAAATATTTATATATATTTTATTTTGATAAAAAAAATGTTATGCACTTCTAATAAAAAATTATATTACACACTCATAAAAAATGTATGATATTAAAAAAAAGAGTATTATAATGTATGACTTAAAAAATATAAAAATAATATAATATAATAGTAAATAATTAGTTGTAATGAAGTAAATAAATACTAATAAAAAATTATTCTTTTGATAAACAAATATGATTAGTATTAATAGAGATTGGCTTTCTTGGGATAACAGAAGGATAAATTAAGTTATTTATTAATATAGAAGTGAAAAAGGATAAAATGGATAAAAAAGAATGACATTAAGGGCACCTTATATATAATGGTCGACCATTTTAATTTATCATTTGGGCCGCTGTAGCAATAGCACATTAATTATCACCTCTTTTTTTTCTCTCTCATATTGTTTCAGCCGTTCTCTTTCTCTTCCTGGAACAATTAGCTACAATTATGTTTACAAAGGTAAAATATGTGACGGAGAGCTATTGATTTGAGATTAAAAGAGAAGAAAAAAATATCAAGATATGCAACATTTAGTAATAAAAAGGGTACTTAGGATGGATCCTTAATTTGATTTTATTAATTTATAATAATTTAATTCTTGTAAAATATAGTCCAAAGATGATTAATTATGTTAATTTAAAATAAAATTGTACAATTAATTAGATGAATCTAATTAAATAGATATAACCACGTCGCTACCTTGTTTTGTATTTGAATATTTGACTGAAATGACTTGAGCCTACTTTCCACGAAACCAATGTCTATACAAGAAGTTGTGCTTCTGTTCAAAAAATAATAATAAACTTCATTAGGAATTACACCATAAATTATATATTTTGAATAAAATTTTATAAGAGAAAACTAAGCTAATTAGAATTCTAATCTAGGTATAACTTCAATTCATGATTGAGAACTTAATTCCGAAATTCTTAGGTTGGGTTAAATGCATGATCACTTTATTATTGTTTACATTACGATGTTGTGCAGCACTTGTATTATGCTGTTTATAATATCAGTTTCAGTAACTAATGTTTAAGTGGATGTGGATTGATATAAATGAACTATTTTTCGACTCTTCTACATTTTTTTATATTTTTTTTAATATTCTTAATTTTGTTATTCTAACATTATAATTCTGAGTTTATAAGAGTACCATGGATTGCCAATTTTGATATAAATGTTATTTAATATGAATGTGATATCATACGAACGATATATTATATATCCGAGCAATTTATTTGTATATGTGTGCTAAGTTGTGAATAACAATAGTAACCATATAATCAAGTTCGATTCATATAGATGATTAGTAGGTATGTGCTCTGAGTTGATATACTAAAAATTAGTAATCTCGAGTTTGAGTTTCGAAGTATTAATTTGTTCAGAAAAAATTTATTTCTGCTTTTTACCTTGACTTCAAATTAATTATGTGTTAATAGTACTGTACACTGAGTGAAAAAAAAAAGAGATCAAACAGCCTAACTACCTTTTGTTTAGTTAATTCATTTATCTTCTGTTTAAGTAGATTGTATGTGCCTTCTGTTTCCAATATAGATAACTATATAAACAAGTCAGTTGGTGATATGCAGATATATGCGTATGTTAGCTTATATACATTCGTACATAATATGTAGTTATTTGTGTATTTCTAATGATTTATCAAAATATGTGATTATGCTTACATGATTTGATCTCAATAATTTTATGCATCGTGTGAATATGAATACTTTAATAATAACTTGTTGATTGTCTATATCACATTTATGTATTTTATATTTTATAAAATATAATATATCAAATTTTCAAGTATTATATACTTTATGATTTCTTAAATACGTCGCATTATAATTATTATATTTATTTATTCATTGGTTTTACATATTAGCCTATGTTTATGAAAATAGTTTTGTGCATGTGCATTTATGTAAATATGTTTCTCTGTAATTGAATTTCAGAGGTTGAACACAAATACGATCGATGCTCATGATTTAGTATATGGAACAAAGTCTCAAAAAGTTATAAATGCATTTTGAATCATAAGATTATTTTACATATTTTAATATTAAAGTAAAACAGTAAAATATTTACATTTGCTAATGAAAAAAGATCATTTGCATTATGATAATTTGTTCTTTCGCAAGTTTTTAGTAGTTTGATTTTTTTACTAAACATCATATGGCCTCCATCGCAGTCTCAAATTAGATTAGTCATATAGTAACTTACTAAATACCAAGATAAATAATTTAATTATTTTAAGAAATACATTAAAATGAATTATTGTAATTCATATAACTTATTATTAATTGATATAAAATAAAATAAAAATCGTATATATTTTACTATGGACGTTCTAATGTCACTTTGTGTGTCACTATTTCACCCATAAGCAAGCAAGGTAAGGCATGAATCATTTGCTAAACCCCAAGATCCCAAATACCCTTAAATGGGCCAAAAAGTTCTTCAACAACTTCTACACAAATTGCTAATGGCAAGCGATATAAAGAAAACAGTTGGATTAGGGTTGTGTTTGGCATAAATAGCGGATTAATAAGCGAATAGCGGTTTAAGAGCGGATAAAAGTTTATTTAGCGGATAGCGGTTTAAGAGCGGATAGAAGTTTATTTAGCGGATAGCGGTTAATTATTAACGGTCAATATTTAGCGGTCCGTTAAGGTGATAATAAAAAAATATTTAATAAATGTGGTGGTGAAATTAATTGATAACTATGAAATGACCTAAATAGGCTTAATACATCAATATGATAAATCATTTAATTTATAATATTACGTACTTTCTAAAAACTTTTTATGTGATTTATGATAATTAATTTAGAATAATCTTCTTAACTAACTATATATGAATAAATAAAATATTTAAATTAAAAAAAATATTTACTAATATCAATAATATTTAAAATATTAATAAATATTTATGATTATATGCATAGCTCAAACTCTAATAAAAGTTCTAATAAAAAAGAAGTAAATTGAGTATAAAAGTTCAACCTCTATTTTTCATCCGCTTTATTTAAATTAAAAAAAATATTTACTAATATCAATAATATTTAAAATATTAATAAATATTTATGATTATATGCATAGCTCAAACTCTAATAAAAGTTCTAATAAAAAAGAAGTAAATTGAGTATAAAAGTTCAACCTCTATTTTTCATCCGCTAAACGTTAATTAAAATAGCCTACCACTCAACCGCTAATCGCTTACCTATAAAATAATTTATCAAACACTTTATTATAAAAAAATAGCGATTTGACCAAGTCAAACCTCTAAACTCTAATCTAAACTCTATTTTTTGAGTTGCCAAACACAGCCTGGATTTGCCTGGCCGCTATTCCCAATGGAGTAGAGAAAAAAAATCTAGACAAAAATTTCGGTAGAAATATTTTTAATATTTGACCGTGTATGTAAAAGTTAATACACATTGATTAGTTGTTTATAATTTGTGATATAAGAACATTTGTGATATAAGATATAGTATAAGAGGAAAAATGTTCCTAGTAAAAGAGATAATCACTAAAAATGTTTAACCATTGTGAACACGCATAATTTAAGAGTTATTTTTATTTCATAATTACATACCAAAGCTATTTTCATTAAAGTAATTTCAATGATGCACTCAAAGTTGTTATTTTGAAATATACTTAAGCTTTCCTAACATAACATTAAGAAAAGAGGGGTGCCAGGGGAACCGGCATACACCACATGGTATTACTTATGCACTATTGTTTCCATTTACAGATTTGCACACTTCAGGTTTAGTCAAGTAGTATGTACAATTACAAGCCAAACATAAAGATTAGCTGAGACAGTATTGTTTAATAGCAATATGGATTATATTTCTCGAATGTCGCTATAAAATAGTGTTATTGTTAGATATGATGATTGCGTTTAATACTATTACACCCGCAACAACATCAGCTATGTTTTTTCACTTGAGGGTATCGTAAACTTTCCTATAAAGCATTAAATGTTTATTGGCGTCAATAGATTTTCTATCAACAAATTTATACAAAAGATCGATGACCTCTAAAGTTCAATCAGAAACTTTTGCAGTGACTTGGATCCATCCATTGTTTTTCTCGATTTCAATTGGAAATCTATTGAACACGCAAAGTGCATTTAGTACCAGCATCACCTAAGTATTTCATATCCGAGTCCAGAGTGCATCATTGATCAGTTTTCAGGCAAGGAGCCAACCTCAGCATTAAGTGCCTGCAAATGCATCATTGATACAGTTCAATAAGCTGTTTTCTTCTGGAATCAATAGGATTAGTAAAAAATCTGAATCCACCTTCAATTTGGCACAAATCCCGAAGAAGTGCAAAATGGTGATATAACATGATCTTGTTGTAAGCATTGTTAGTGTAATGCTAAGGTATGTGAAGTTAACTACTACCAGGTGATGACTCTACAAGTATTAAAATAAAACAACAGGTTAAACTACAAAAGTGCATATAGATCATGAAATTCTGGTAAACTAGGATGCAAACAGATCATAAAAGACGACACATTCTAGTTATATCCTTGTTTGTGGCGCTAAATGACCAACTTTACAAGCCTCTTAAGATATCAAGATTCTCAAAAAAACAATTAAACATTGACAACCAAATTAAAGGCACAATTTGCAAACTTTTAGATTCAAGCCAAACAATCTAGACCTAGAAGCAATTATTACAACTTTAAGCTAACAAAATCGTAGCGAACATCATAAATACATAACGAAAGTTTAGCACAAATACATGAACCATTAAGTGTAATAACAATCACATCGCCAGTCCATTTGACAACTCAAACACACACCAATGAATAATGTGTCTGACAAGAACCTACTTGTTTCAGTTAAAAGACTAGAACTAAGAAAACAAATGTAAACCAAGTTTAAATATGTTTCAATTTAAAGTTTATGAACTATCAAGAAAAATTAAAAAAGGAGAGGAAGTTTCTAAGAGCATATAAATTTATGAGGATTTTTTTCAATCTGCAAAAATGAACAGAAACAATTATTTTTTTGAATGGACAATGTAAACATTGAGAGAATCTGGTTTTCTTCAAACACAATACTAATAACAAAAACTTTGAACAATGTAATCATATCCAATAATATACTACATAAGGCAGTAGTATGTGTATCACTCTGATCCGGATGTTTCTATAAAAGTAAAGATTACAAAAATTATCTAAGAGCACAACTTCAGATTGCAAGGTAACACTGCCTCACCCTCTTCCTTTGTTTCCCCATTTTAATTTCTCTTAAAGAAATACTAATTAAATGACAGATTGACATTAGTGCTGAGAGCATTATCTTAACACCGGAGGCATAAAAAGATCATCAATAGCAGTGCTAATTACTAGCAAGATATGTCTCATAAAGAACTTTTCCTGTAATTTTTTTTCATAAAAAGATCATCACTAGTAAATTTTCTAAGCCTGTCTAACTTTATAAATTATAAGAGGGTGCTATATAACAGAACTTTTCCAACTTTTCAGAAAAAAAACAGAACTTTTCCAACATTAAGGCTGAAAAATGTTATTTATTTGTCTGTTGACAGATTTCTATGAGAATTTTTTGAAAGAGATTTTAATGAGATTATTTAATCAAATTTGTTCATGACAAATATACAGGAACTAAAAGACTCATTGGATAAAGGAGATCATATAAATTGATGCAGTCAGTCTTTGGCTGTCTAGTCTAACATGTTAAACTTTGATTACATACAAAAAAAAGAAAATGATATACCCTCTATATTTCCGACATATATATACTAACTGTATGGTAACTCATCTGCGCTACACGCTCCTTAACCCCTATATAGTAAAATGTAAAATTTTAACACTCCCAAAACAAGAACATAATCTAACATGCTGATTTACATACCATGATAGACTATCAACTATAATTCATCATAATTTTAACTTGCTAAACTCAATGACAGAAGGAACAAATTTGTCTACCTGCAATGTCTAAACAGAGGCCACAGAACCTTATATCATGCAATAGAATCAATTAGGTCCTGAAGTTGCAACACAAGAAGTTGATGTAGAACTATCATTTGAATGACCCTCTCGATCTCCAGCAACTCCCTCGGTGCTTGGTCTCACAGCTGAACGAACCTCCACATTAGATGACCCAGATGTTCTCCTTTCTCTTGTGTCTAAACGCTCCATCATGCGTGACACAGTAGCTATTCCTGCATTAACTTCTTTCCTTACTTCAGAACCAATATCAGCCACAGAACTGTTGCGGGAAAACAGCCTCTCCCTCCATCCCCGTGTACTCTTGGTGATGGATTCCTTGTACCTAGTTTACAGAACAACTTTGGTTACTTATTGGTATTTACTTTTCTTACACACTAAGATCTGGACATGAAGACTTAGTCACCTCATTGATACAGCATTCAGACGAGATTTCAGATTATCTGAGAAAGATTGGAAGTCTGATGATCCTGATCTGTCTAGACCAACTGGAGTTGTTTGGCATGCAGGGATCCTGTATAAAGTGTTCGCCATAACCATATGTCAGTACACAATAAAGTTGACAGAATGACTCATTTCATTCAAAAGTTCCAAAGAGCACCTGCTGGCAGAAACATTGGCCCTGCTTGCAGTACCAATGGTTCCAGATGTCATTTGAGGAGAATGATCAGCTTGAACTGGGATAGCATGAGCTTCTTCATTTGGAGATTCACTTCTTATAGATAGAGGAGTTGATTGGCTAGCAGCAACTATAATAGGAGTTAATTCACTATCTCCTCTTTGAGGAGATGAGGCAGATACAGAATCGCCATTAGGTGCATTTGGATGGGGCGAGAAAACCAGAAATTCTTGTTGCCCACGAGATCCAGACATAGCACGTTGTCCTTCTCTTCTAATCATGTGACTTGTTCTTCCCGTAGCAGCAGCTGCTGTGAGATGCCGAATTATACGCTCTCGCAGAACAGTATCCGGCGACTGCATCAACATTCATAATATAAATAACCTTTGATAAAAAAAGTTATTCCCCACATCCACACAATAGATTAAGAAATCAAGGGATAGAGCCACCAACATGTTGTAATTCAAAATCTGAAAGTGCTGGATGATGAAAAATGGCTGAAGATCGAGTTTGGTTTAATCTAATGTCTCTCTCCCTTTCTACAGTCTCAAGTAGTTCTTGACTGCCAAACAGCAACAAAACCAAAAGTATTGAATATAAACAAGAAAAGTACTTTCTGTAAGGTATTATAATATTATTTGAACTCGAACCTGGTTGGGTCCTTCAAACTTATGGGCTGCCAACACATTGGGCACTGGGAACTTCTCTGGCACCTGCAATCAAAAGAATGTCTAGTAATAGGACACATGATGAATTCCTTAAGAATCTATATCGTTTTCACCTCAAGAGAAAAAAAAGAGTTAATCAGAAATTACAGCATTTATGCATGCTTCTGATACATATCACATTTATATTGTGTTTGAATTGAGAAACTATAACAAGTATAAGCTCCAGCAATGATCTAAGTACCTAACTTAATGAAATGAAATTACCAAAATAGGATAAGGGTAATTTGTAAATGTCACATCAAGTGGCGAGAAGGGTGTTAATACCATTTTGACCAGCAACAACTATTTAATGCTCAGAAATCATAAGAGCTAGTCTAAACCAAGTAAAAATAAAGCTATTCGTGATTGCAAGTGTAACAGAGATATTACCACTCGAGGATGCATTGAAGATGATATTCATGTTTGCAGTTAGTAACCTGAATTAAGCAATATAGGAAGAATTAATCAATCCACGTGAATAACAAGAGCTCAAAATTGGTTACCACAGGACAAAGAAGAGAACTTGATCACATACAGTGGAAGGATCACTATCGCAGAATGCCTCCAGGCAAATGCTGCACGAGTCATCACATGAGTCTTGAATGCCTCCTTCAACAAAAGCAGCAGCCGAGGATAAGTGCTCCTCCATCTTCTCCACCTCGTCCATCCTTCAACCTTCTAAAGTAGAAAGATGCATCCATCAGACTCCGAAAACAAACCAATAGAAAAAATGCATCTTCTCCATTTATCTCGGATTAACACAGTATTTTACATGATTGCAGTTGCTACTGCGAAAAAACCAACTAGAACAAATCATCAACAAGCAAAAACTTGCGGCAAAATCTATCCTTGAACCCTTAGACTGGATGTTCCTATTGATTGGAGTTGGAGACCAAAACCAATCCGAAAAGAAACCTTATATGTGACCAAAAGCCCTTTTTTCGGTTATTTCAAAAGCTATCTTTTCCTCCCAAATGGCATTCGGAAGTTGTTCGTAAAAACAACAAGATATAAACTTTATCACAATATCCAACAAAATTCAACTGAAAAAAAATCGAAAATTGTTCATCGGAAACGAGTTGCCGGCGTCAATTCCGAGTCTAAACCCATGCAAAACACCAAAAAAATGGATTCAGAGGCCAAAACCGAATCGAATTCCATCGAAGAGAATACCTATCGGGAGTTTGGGATTCGGAGAATGAATGGAGGACAATAATAAGATCCAAAAACAGAGAGAGGACCGGCGACGCCGATTCGAACTCCTCCTAGGCGGGTAAAGGAGAGACGAACCCTAGGAAGACGAGCAGGAGATGAAGCCTTTGCTCCTCTCTTCCCCAATTTTTATTCCAAACACCGATTCGATTTCGATTTCGATTTCGATTTCGATTTCTATAAATCCCACAAATTTTGCAATAACTCGCGGCGATGGGTTTAGGATTAAAAATGAGAAGGGCAAGAAAGGGAGAGATGAGCACACTTTATATACATAAGGGCATGGTTAATAAATAATAATAATAATTATTACTATTAATAATAATAATAATAATTATTGTAATTATTATTATTATTATTATTGAATCTATAATTTGATTTATTTAATTAATTAACAAAATATGGTATTGTTGTGTAAATAAAACGAATCTGACGCAGTACGAGGCGTTCCCACTTTTTGACCGGGTGGGTGATAAGTTTTTAATTCTTTGTTGTATTTTTTTCCCAAAAAGTTTGATTTTTTTTCTATTCTATTCCTTTACCCTTTTTTAGTTTTTTATTCCTGTTGCAACAAATTTAGACTTGTTTAGGTTTTATTCTGTTATTATTTCAAAATGGTTAATAATATCTCAATCTTCTGTAATTTGTTTCAAAATCTTAATAAATCTGTTGAGATATATCCTCAATCTTTATTATTTTAAAAATATATTTCACAATTGATATCAATCCTTTTGTTACGGCTGTTTGAATCACCATCGAAGCAGATATCACATTGTAATATTTCTTAATTACTAGCAGTGTATGTTTCTATAAAAAATAAAATACCATTATTTTTTTATAATTTAGACTATTTAGTCATATATTAATTACTATCGATAAATAAAAAATGAATATAATAGATTATGACATATATAGGAGTCATTTGCAAGAGATTCAGAGAATTTGAGGGGATTAAATTGTAAAACTATTTTTGTTATAAGAGTTTATATGGAAGAATAATTTTGTTAAAAAATAAAAAGTTTGTAAAGCTACTTTTTTGTCTGGTTTAGTTGACAATTTGAATGCTAGGAAAATAAAATTAACAATAATTTAGTCCAATTAATTAAGGTCATCAGAATGTTTGGCCTCCAAAAGCTTGATCATCAAGCGTTCTCCACTCGTATTAATAATGAGTAATTACTATTTTTTGGTCTTTTGCCAAATAATATCATAATTTACGAAAGGCTTTGAATAAGTTTTTTATCTTAACAATCGTAATAATCAACTAAATATTTGAATTAAATTTGAAAAATAAATTCTTAAGTGTCTTGAGTATTGGACCAAATTCTAAACAAACTAAAGTTTAAATATTTTGAGTTATTTCCATAAACCTCTCTCGTATAATATATAAAATCCGACAAAAATAGGTGTGATTTTTTTTTTCGATTGAACAATTTAACCCAATCATTTAATATTAAATTTATTTTAATTTATTAAATTATTATTTTATTTTTCTAATTAAAAAAATACCTTCTCTTTCCTCTCTCTCCATTCTATCTTTAACTCTCCTCTTTCACACTCCTCTCTCTCTCGTTCTCGAGCTCCCACTAGCGCACGTGCTCACCCTGTTCGCCTGTGCATGCATGGCGCTCGCTTGTGCGCTCAGACGACCGTGGGAGTTCGCCTAAGTGCGCAGGCTAGCTCGAATGCTCTACGTGCACCGACAAGCTAGAATGCCTAAGTGAGAGAGGAGAGAATGTGTGAGAGAGAAGTGAAAGCGGGAGAGAGAAGAGAACATATGAGAGAGAAAAGTGAAAGAGAGAGTAGAGAGAAAAGGAGAGAAAGATGTGATAGAGTGGATTCTATTTAATTAAAATTGTAAAATGATAATTTTCATAAATTAAAATAATTTAAATAAATTTAATACTAGATGATTGAATTAAATTGTTCAATTGAAAAAAAATTAGATCTACTTTTGTCTGATTTTATATATCAGGGTTATATCTGAATTTTTGCAATAGTTTGAAATAGATTTATGAAAATAATCCAAATATTTTTTATGGGTCACATCAAACAATATTTTCATTTTCTTGTGTGATGGATGATAGTAGTCATTCATTCTTTTTTCTTGGATGATATTGAAGTCTTCCTTCTTTTTTTTTGTCCTTTTTGAAAATTATGTTATGTATAAGATCAATAAATCTTGATTGTACTTTGAAGTTTGAAAAGTTAAGAAACATCATTTACTTAAAAAAATAAGATTACATTCTTTGTCATTATGTAGCATTTAAAATTGCTAAGTTAGTCATTCAGACGAAGGTTTTCAAATAATTAGTCTCACTTCTTAATATGATACAGTTTTATCCATTTACAACTCACTTTTTTTTTAAATATAAAAGTAAATATAACATTTCATGTTCTTATGAAATGACAAATTTTATGTAGTTATTTTTTTTAGAATAATAATCTTGATTTATTCTAATTTCAGTATTTGTTTTTCTCAAAATTCAGTTACATAATATCTTCTTGAAAATTTAAATCATACTTGAATAAAATATCTTTTGCAGCAGACAAGTAACTAAATTAATGCACAAAATAGATGCACATTCAAGAAATTTTTTGAAGTGGAACATGGTGTGTTTGGATGGAGAAGTGAAAGAAAAAATATGAAATGAAAAGATAACGAGATTAAAAGTTCTCAATTCAGCTCTAATTTAAAATAGATAATTCAAATACTCAATATTCTAACTATTCTTTGAAGTTACAAGATAATATACATCAGAAAAGTGTATATATTTTTTCTAATGACCAGGTATGTTTGCCTATGCTGATTTATATGTGTAGTCATTTGTAGGATTGTTTTTTTTTTAATTATTGTGAGTCTCGGAATTAACATTGGAAAAGAACCTCGTCTTCTTTTTCTTGTGATGGACACTGAACATGGATTGCCACTTAAATTGGTGCACTGAATGCTTAGGTTTTTGGGTGGGACTTGACTCTTTTTCCCAACTAACTAGTTAAGCTCCCCTCTTTTTCAAATGATGTTGTAAATTTTAAAAGAAGACCTCCTTTTTCTCCACCTTTTCCATCGAATATCCATGTGAATCTGAATGGCAAGCTAACATGTCTCAGTAGTAAGACTAGAAAAGTATGACTATTTCCAACTTGTTGCTTGTTGAGCATTTTAGATGAAGTGCATGCACTATATGGTCGTAGTGCACTTTTAGACCTTAATTTTAAAAATTCAAATTATTCTCTTTTTATTTTTTTTAATAAAATTTGTAATAGTCGAAGTTCTAAAGTAAATATAATATGCTATGTCATATAACATGTTATACCATCCTTTGCTCAAAAACAATATATATACACAAATGTTTTCAAATTTAAATCAATTAATATTTAGTTAAGTCCTCCAAGCCACACATTGTCCACATATCTTGCATGTCTACTGTCATCCAAAAAAAATCCGGCCTTTTTACAACAGTTATAATTGATATCAATCTACTTTTTTTTTCTTTTCGGTGGAAAAAGCAACCTCTATGTGCACTCATTTATGTCACAAGAATTAGGCCTGCCAAATTTTCTACGTTCCATGGAATTGACACCTCGTCGTTGATTGTCCGTCGTGTGTAACGCTCTCGGATATTATGTCGTTCACATTTTGATTCAATGTTTGTGTTTGACGTTTCAATTCGATGTTTATGTTAAGTCTCTTGTCTATTTGATATTATATTAAACAATCATTCGATGCACGAATATAAAAGATCATTTATAAATTAAAAGACCGTGAGCACGACGCCACCTTTCACAATTATACCAAAAGATTAATATTTGAAATATTCAATTGCACGTACTAACGTGCTTAAAACAAATATTAAAAAAGTGTTGCATTATCTTTTAACATAATTTAATAATTAACATAGTTTAACAGAAAATTTGTCACTCTATATATATAGGAGAGGTCGAAGCCAGATGCCAAGTGGCTCATTAATCCGAAGATATGTTTTAATATTAAGATAAGATTTTATCTACAAAATATTTATAGTCTTAGCAATTTTATAATATTTTAATAATTACTATTATTTCAATAATATATATATATAATTCAAAAGACATATTATAATAAAAAGGTTGGTTTATAAGAAAATAATATTTGTATAAACAGATATCTAATAATAAAAACTTTTCCATATATGATAATAAAAAAATAATTTTTAAATAAGCCTAATACAAACAAGCTGTTTTGAATAAAATGGGAGAGAAATTTGAAAATGATAAAACTATAATATATTATTATCTTTTCTGTAAAATATAAAATCATTTGATAAAATTTTGATGTATAAGAGATTTTAAACAAGTAAATTATGAAAATATAAATTTATAATTTTTTTGGAGTTTATTTTGCCATTTAAAATGTGCAAGAAACAATAATATTGAATAGATCAAAATATTATACGTTATTATCTTCTCTATAATAATATAAAATTATTCTATAATAAAATTTTGGTGTAAGAGATATATTAAACAAGTAAATTATGAAAATTATAAATTTATAATTTACTTTTTTAGATTTCATTTTGCCATGAAAAAGGTGTAAGAACAATAATAATAATTTTAAAAGAGCGATAACGAAGCAAATTATTTTTTTTTAACACGCAGACTTTAGATATAGAAAAATATACTATTTTTATATTAAATTAATTTTACGTATAATATAATATAATTATTTTAACTTGATTTATGAGTAAGTAATTTTAATGTTGGATGTATCTTTTTCACTTTACTAATTGGAAAAATATATCTAACGAAAAAGATAAATTAGAAATGAAAAAAAAATATTTCTCAACTTCTAAATTCTAATGGAATTATGATATTAAAATGATCGTTAAATTTTTCAGTGTCGCTCAAATTAATTTATCAAATATATCAATTTAACAAATTAATATTTTGACATTAATCAAATCTCTAAACTCTATATCAACTTATATTGTACAAACCGAACAAAATCATAATATAATGTGAGACTCAATTGTTTAACTATATAAATATGATAAATATTTTTTACATATAAATCATATATTATTATATTTTTTATAATATTCGTAATAGAATGCATGTGATTGATGATAAATTGAAGTACACAAAAATTTAGAACTCTAAGTCAGTTAATTTTACAATTTCCTTTCTACAACTTATAATTTAATATTACCAATTTTATTTCAATTAACTAGGGATGTTTAATTAGACGGACCGACTTGGTAAATTAGATCATCCGAACTGATCTAATCTCAATGGGCGATTTAGATTATTAGTCCGATCGAATGCAAACTAATTTGATGATCAATGAATCAAGTACGGGTTTTAATTTTTCAAACTCGAATAACTCAACTCGACCTGCTGACCCGAATTTTTGTATATTTTTTTATTAAAGTTAAACGAATTGATTTAGATAAGAATTTTATATTATTTTATAATTGAAATATATAAAACCTAATACTTTATATTCTTCAAGTATTGCAAACTTTGAAAAATATGATATTTTTTTAATAATATAATTAATATTAAATATAATAAAAAATAATTTAAAAATCAATCATAAAACTGATGATCTAATCTGATCTACCTCGACTTAGTAAAAATTAAATTGGATCAAATTCAATGACTAATTTATGTTTAGAGCAAAAATGATTATTCATTATTCACTTTGAAAGAAAAGGGTTATTCTTCTCTTTGTCTATGTTGATGATGTTTTCATTATTAGTAATAGCATGCATTTGATTGACAAGGCAAAGAAAACTTTGCGTGCAAGCGTCAAAATAAAAGACCTTGAAGAGTTAAGGTTCTTTCTTGGCGTGGAAATTCTGAGATCAAAGAAGTACATATTTCTAACACAAAGAAAATATGTTTTAAAATTTCTTTTTGATTTAGAACTTATAGGAACCAAACCAACATGTACTCCTTTAGAATAGAATCAGAAGTTAACAACATACTAGTATGATAAAGAAATTAAGAAGAAAAATAAACAATTTAAATATGATCAATTATTGGATAATTCAGAATAATTTCAGAGACTAGTTGATCAAGTTTTGTATCTTCCTAACACAAGACCAGATATTACATACTCAGTTCAACATCTAAGTCAATTTATGGATCACCCTAAATTTTATCATTTTAAAAAAGCAATCAGAATAATCAGATATTTGAAGATGGCACCTAGTATAGAGTTTTTTTTCAGCAAGTAGAAACAACAATGTGACAACATCTTATGATGCAGATTAGGCATCATGTTTGTTCTCGCAATGTACAATATCATTTTTTGTATCAAGATTGGAGGTTCTTTGTTGCCATGGAAGTAAAAAAAAACATACAGTTGTATCACGATCTTCCGCTGAATCAAAGCACACAGTTTGTCATTGGTAGTAGCAAAGATAAGATGGCTAGATCAATTGTTCAGTGAGCTACAATTCACCAATCACAATTTTTAGTGACAAACAAGTAGCAATTCAAATTTTAGAAAATCATGTCTTCCATGAGCGAATGAAACACATAGAGGTGGATTGTTATTTTGTTTATGAAAAAAATTACTAAATATGTTCAATCTACAACATATATCTACAAAAGATTAGTAAATAGCAGCATGAAAATCTTTCTGATTTGTTTTAATCGTCAACTTGAGAGAGAATATTGAGAAAAATATTTGTTATTGTTTTATGTGGTGTGTTCATGTTTAATGTGTAGTTGGTGGTTAACATTATAGTGTTATATTAGTATTGTTGTAACAAGAGTATGTAACAAGATAAAACCTTGCATAGTGAGTAGGCTGATATAAAGTTGGGTATAAATAGAAGAAAGATTGTAATAGATTATTTTTTTTGTATGAATGCATTTTTTCCAGCTTCTTTCCTCAACAAAATGTTTGCTCTTCTTTTTTTTCGATGAGTAGAAGAGGTCGGAGCCTCGGGATACAAAACAATTAAATTAGAAAACTAACAAGAAGAAGGACGGGATATAGGGATCCCAACAATGTCTCCGAAGAGTATGCTCCCCATGCTTGTTGGTGGGTGTGCATGGATCAATAAGTTTGAACTAGTTGAGAGCGATAACTTTGCAAGCCAGTCTACTGCTTGATTGGCCTCACGATAAACATGTAGAGCAATTATATCCCACTTCCGAGCTAGTAGCATGTGAATTGATTCGACAAGTTCAGCTATATGTGGGGCTGGCGCCTCTCGACCAGAGATGAGATTGACCGCGTCAGCTGAATCCAACTCCAAGATCATACGATTGAAGCCACGCTCCCAAGCTTGAACAAGTCCTTGTTTGGCTGCGTGGAGTCAGCTTCAATAATGGATGCATGACCAATAAATTGAGTGAACCCAAAATCCACTGCTCCTCATGGTCACGAATGACTCCCCCGATCCCCGAGTATGAGCCTGCCATTGCCACCGCACCATCTACATTGCACTTAACCCATCCAAGAGGTGGCTTTTCCCAACGAACTTCCACAGTTGTAGCGAGCTTAGCTGCTTGGCACTGTGCTGCAAGATGATAGAGTGATGTCGATGATAGGATTTTGTGAATTGCATCATTCGGGATATGCACATCCTGATAAAAAATCAGTTTATTCCTCCAAAGCCAAAACTGCCAACAAGCAGCACCAAACACAAGTGTCCATTTGATGCCACTACTAGTCTCCAGACGTGTCTGCAAATTAAAAAGTAATCAATCAGAGATAGAACACTTAAAGAATCTGGACTACATAGGTCTTGGGACAATTTTCCTCCATGTTTGAGCAGACCAAGGGCAATCTCTTAGCACATGCAGGGGTGTTTCAAGATTGACGTGGCAACGAGTATAGGTCCCTGATGTTGTAAGATTCCACCTCAGGCATTGATCATTAGTTAGGATTCTCCTATGTCCGCATAGCCAAAGGAAAGCTCGAATATTTTGTGGGCCTTCCCACCGCCGGATGAGATTCCAGATTTTCCTACTTGGATTCAAATATGGATTGATCAAGTATTGATAAGCAGAACGAGTGCTGAATCTGCTAGATTCATCGCGCGGCCAATATAGTGTGTCCGGTGAACCTCCTTCTCGTGGAGCAGCAGTGCGAGCAATTGCGAGTATGTCCTGGGGTTGCAGGATTCCATCAAGTAGGTTGAGTTTCCATTGGTGTGTCGAATCCACCATATTCTTCACTTTTGCAGAGCTGAGTTCCTCCGGTATAGGTGCTATTGCTTTTGAGGCTAATGGCACACCATCAGGTTGCCAAGAGTCCCACCAGAAGTTGACATTAGAGTCTTGGCCAATTTTTCCATCTAAGATGTGCGCTAGAGGATTCCAAGCTGAACAAATTGCTCGCCATAACCAGGAGTCACCATGGGATACCTTAAGTCTACCATGGTGCTCTAGTCTGTTAGGATATTTGCTGGTAAGGACCTGCACCCAGAGACTTTTTTGAGTTGAGACTATTCCCCAACCAAGTTTTGATAGTAATGCTCTGTTCAATCAATCAAGGCGACGAAGTCCTAAATCCCCATTCATCCTTGGCTGAGCAATGGTATCCCATTTGATGAGGTGAATGCGGCGATGATCAGATGAATGTCCCCAAATGAAATCTCTACTGAGGCGTTGTATTTCATTACGCACAGACTTAGGAATTTTGAGTGTGTGCATAGCATATGTTGGAACTGTTTGAACTACGGACTGAGTCAAAATAACTCATCCAGCTAAAGATAGTGTACTTGCAGCCCATCCATCAATCCTTGTCCAGATACTGTTGATAATTTGTGCAAAATAATCCTTCCTAACTCGTCCATGGATGATCGGGACACCCAAATAACGGCCAATGGAGCTAGCTGCTTTGAATGAACTACGCTGTGTAATTCTATCTCTAGTAATTTGAGGGACCATTTTAGAGAAAAAAATATGAGATTTTGCGGGGTTCACCCATTGACCTGCCAGGTTACAGAACCTATCCAGCACGCCCATGACCACTTCAAGTTGAGATACTGAGGCACCTGCAAATAAAAAGATGTCATCAACAAACATGAGGTGTGATATGAGTGGACCGCTCCTACCTGCACGAATGGGTGACCAGGTGCCCTCTTCCACAGTTTCTAGAATTAGATGACTGAGACGCTCCACGCACAAGAAGAATATATAAGGGGAGAGGGGGCAGTCTTGTCGTATCCCTCTCTCCATTTGAAACTCAGAAGTGGCATATTCGTTCCATAGGACTTGCATTGAAGCCGTAGTGAGACAATCCATGATAAGTGAACAAGTTTTATTAGGAACACCTGCTAGTATGAGTGTCTCCTGTATAAAGCTCCATCTTAACTTATCAAAGGCCTTTTCAAGGTCAATTTTGATTGACATGAACTATTTTCGCCCTTTCATTCTGCTCATAGAGTGAATAAGTTCTTGCACCACCACTATATTATCATGTATGCTCCTCTTGGGGATGAAACTTGATTGGTACGGTGAGATGAGGTCACCAATCAGGTTGGTGAATTATCTTATAACTTATATTGCATAAATTGATGGGTCGAAATTCATATAGGGATTCAGGCCTTTCAATTTTCGGAATGAGGGCAATGAAAGCTCTATTCACCTCGGCAACAAACTTTCCATCTTCAAAGATACCCTTTGCAAAGGACCATACTTATTGTTTAATTGTTTCCCAATTTTGCGGATAGAAGATGACTTGGAACCCGTCTGGCGCAGGGGATTTGTATGGTTTCATACTGAAGATAGCGAGCTGGACTTCCTGGGGTGTTAGCTTATTGGCAAGGGCTAAAAGAGAGTGACATGCCTCAGGGGGAAATCTGTTTGGGATGGGAGTGACATGATGTCCAATTTGTTCAGCATAGAGAGATATGAAGTGTTGGACCGCCATAAATCGCAGCTTATCTGAATTTGATTCCCATACACCTTCTGAATTCTTTAGTTCTTATATATGGATGCGCCGACGTTGTATGATGGCTTTTGTATGAAAGAAACGGGTGTTTCTATTACCAAATTTAATCCACTCAAACTTGGATTTTTGAAACCAAAGGAGCTCCTCTTGAATAAGTATGGATTCTACCTCAGAGCTAAGGTCTCGTTCCAATTGTTTTAAGAAGTTGTTGTTGCACTTTTGAAGGGAAGATTGAATTCCAATAAGGCGAGCTTGTATGCGGTTCTTCCTTCTGGTAATATTCCCAAAGGTGTTGTGGTTCCACTCGGTAACTCTGGTTCTGAAAAGATTCAGGTTCTCTAATAATGGCTCATGCATTTTCCAAGTAGATTTCAGGAAGTCGGGAAACTCCTTATGTGTGTGCCACGCTGCTATATAGCAAAAAGGTCTCCTTCCCCTTGCCTCCCCATTTGTCGGTGATAATTCTAGTAATATTGGATGGTGATTAGAATATATTCTTGGAAGGACACGCATGTGTGCCTCATCAAATGTGGTTCACCATGCTGCGGTGCAGACGGCACGATCTAACCTTTCAAATATGGGTCCTGCATTTTGATGGTTACGCTCTTGCCAAGTGAACTTGGGACCCGAGCTACCAATATCGAGTAAGCCACAAAAGGAAAGGGTCTCACGAAAATCAGCATCCGTGCGATGAATAAAAGGAGCACCTCCAGATTTCTCTGACTCATCTATTAATTGATTAAAATCACCTATAAGTAACCAGGGCTGGTCATTTACTTGGTGCACAAAAGTTGATAATTCATCCTAGAGTTGGGACCTTTGGTGCTCTTGCGGATGCCCATACACAGCACTGAGGAACCAAGATGAATTCTTCGAAGAAATTGAGCAATGGAGAGCTTTATCATGATACCTAATGACAGATAGATTTACCTTCTGTTATTTCCAAAACAACCAAATTCCACCAGAAAACCTCTAGCTTCAATTCTATTGACTTTATAGCTACGAAATTTTCGGCAAACAAAGGATGCACGAGTACCGCTTATCCTAGGTTCCAAGATTATGAAGATCTCTGGGCATTCATGTCTAATGAATTCCTTCATTGTGGTCAAAAATCGAGGATTCCCTGCTCCACGACAATTCCAACAATTTTTTTTTGTTAAACATTAATGAAATAAAGTAAAATGAGATTATTACCTCTAACGTAGCTCCTGCTTATATGGCAGCAGTATCATTCTTGCAAGCTAAGATATTTGCAATTTTCATTTCAATTAGTTCATCGTCCTCCGAATCCATATCACCCTCAGCCTCTTCAAGTTCAAGGGTGTAATTAGGAGGATCTGGATCCAAATCAACGAATTTGTGCTGAATTGGGTTAACCGGTTGAGTATCTGGGTCGCCATACACCTCAGTCACATCCATAGAGTCCATTTCTATGTTTGGTTCTAAGGAGATGTCGTCCATTATTTGAGTATTAGTAGTCGAGGTACACTTGTTAGATAACTCTTGTTTTTTGTTCCTGAGAGACTCCTTTACCAATGTCTTCATTGGCTTTTGCCTAGGTGTCTTTTGTTGTGGGGGCTCCATAGGTTGAGGCATATCGTGGGAAATTTCCTCTGCGACGACATCCGTGTGTGTGCCTTGGGATCGTCGTTCTGACCGTTGAGGAGCTGCTCGATACGCCTTACTTTGGAAGGAAGGGTTAGACGATGCTTGTTTCTAGAACGTTCTTTCCTGAGGTGTGTTGTCCTTATAGATTTCGTTTGTCTCTCTGTTTCCATCAGGGACGTTGACACCATTAACCTTCGGGTTTTTTGTGGTCCGATATTTCCTCTGTACCATAACCCAAGGACCATATGGGGACTCATCTGATGGAATACCTCGAGGATTGTGTAAGGGATGAACGTTGGAGTTTCTTACCTGAGCACAAGCGTCAGATGTTCCGACAGCCATTGTTGTTGGTGACGACAGTATATGACAAGTTTCCTTATGATGCCCTATTTTACCACAATGGAAACAGAGAAGACCCAATCCTTCGTATTCGATCAAGAAGCTTCGTTCCCTAATTTCAACCTCAGGAACAATAGGTTCATTAACATCTAATTCAACACAAAGTCTAGCGAAATTACCTCTAGAACCTGCAGCAACGTCAATCTTCAAGAGTTTACCCAAACAAAAGTCGATCCGCTTGAGTATGATTTTGTTATGCATTTCCACTGGTAGCTCCAAGATTCTTGCCCATACTGCAACCTTAGTGATGTTTTCTTCCCATGGATGAAAATTTGGAATCCAGGAGCGAATGGAAAGATAATGGCCTAGGATTGACCAAGGACCACCCATAAAAGCCCACTCACGATCTTCCTCTGCCTCAAACCTGGCTATAAAAAACCATTAGGGAGATCAACTAGATACAACTCACCTTTGCACTGCCAAAGAGTCATGAGGCGGCTTCTAAGGTTAGCTGGACTGGTTTGCCTTCCTAAGAGCTTCACAATTTCCATTCCTCACTGCAGATAGTGAGTTCCTCATCCGAAATTAGGATTTGTGGCTTTCTACTATTGGTGAGATAAACCATATTCTCAACAAGAAACTCAGGATCATCAATTGTCGTTACATCAGGGAGGGGAATGACTTCATGTTGAAGCACCTTCCACTTGGTGTTGCCGATAACATCACTAAAGGATCGCCTCTCACTCCAAGGGCCCTGGGAAGGAGAAGGAGACTCGTGTGGATGCCTAGCCCTCTTGGTGCTGCGATTCAGTTGATCTGCTTCCTCCGGCGTGAGCGCTTCAGAGGCAGGGGAGTTCACTCTAACGTTGCTCTCCATTTACAACAGTCTCGCTTTCTCCTTTTCTCTTTGATCTTGGAGTCACAAACAATGGCAATTTCTTAATGTTTGCTCTTCTTAATCGATCTTTCTCAGAGTTGAGAAGATTGATGTGATCGTTGTTGCTTCACCAATTTCAACACTAGGTAATGAGGTTATATGAATTACTTTTTCAAGTGTGTTTATTTTCTAGAGCCCTATATATATGTCAAGAGATTTATCACAAGTCGGAGCATGCTAGAGCGCTTATGCAATCCCATTAATTTAATCATATGGAACATTTTCTCATACTGCTAAAGCAGTTACTGGGCTAGAAGATAAAGTCTTACTAATGAACATATTTCTTGAACAATTAGTGGTAATTATTACATAAATGGATATATAACAATAAAAACAATTTTAACTTTAATCAAGAGAGATTTAGTGACCTAGAAAGGCCAAATCAAATAAAGATAGAATGAAATTCAATTTATTCAAACATAATTTCAGTGATTATTTCGTGGATGAATGGAAGGAGAAAAGAATTATGACGTATTTTATTCTGTATACGAGATGAATTGTGACATAATAAAAATAAAAAATTTATTGAATCCTAGATAGATCCTGAGAACGAGCAACAATTGTTAAATATAAAGCAAAAGGTGCTCGATCTCTTTTTTGAGTTGTACTTTATTTTTCAAAAATGATCTAATATAGAAATGAAAGACAAATTAAAAACAAAAAGATATCACTCATAATAATCGAATTCAGAATTTTCTGACCTATGGGTTAAGAAATAAGTTAAAGAATCATGCTTTCATCGGACTATTGATAAAAAATAAGTATTTGATAATACTGTATATTATTCCATGCTAATATACATTACATTAGTAACATTGTAGAAGAGGGAATGGGCATCGAGAAGGATTCTCGAACAATATATTTAAAACGAATTAGTTAAGTTATATTGTAAAAATCATAATAAAAATTAAAATGCGTAGAAAAGACCAATGAAATAAAACTATATGTTAATAGTGTTCCATAATAACTTTAATTTAGGGGGAAAGCTTTTAATGAAACTAAGATGCACAATATTATTATAGGAAAATATTGGAGGTCAAGACTCCATATGGATAAAAAGAACTCTCATCTAATTTTTTGTGTTGAACTAAATATATAAATAAAAAAATATTTATTGCAATATAATGTTCATACAATATTTCAAACTAGCAAATATATCTTCATATAGTGAATGCAAATACCTGTTCACATGATAACCAGGATTTCAAATTTTCTATTTAAAAAAAGAATTTAAATTAAGATTGTAGGGCTTTACCCTTTGTTAGAGGGAGCCCTTCCAGAAATTCTCGATGGCACCGGGTCAAGCCCAAGCCAAAGAGGGGGTTTGGAAATAGTTTTCAACCAGCAATTGACGCGCCTCGGTTATTACCTCACTAGCTGCGTCATTGCCCCAAGCGCAAAGATGCCTCTCTAAGTTCCCATTCCGCCTCCTTTTGTAGCCCTTCGGCAAAATCCATTACGCTGATCTCTGCATGTGGGACTAAATGTCTAGCAAAATCCTACCACCACAACCTCCTCATTGGGCTTTGGGCAAATGCTACCAGTCCCGGTTGCAGTTAGTACCAGAAGGCCTTCCCATGGGCAAATTTGACACCCACCGGCCCATCTAACCTTTTCCTTAAATCTTTATTTATGAACTTTCCTCTCTTTTCGAGATAAATTGTGTATTCTTTTTTTTTCATAGGAAAAAAAGTGCAATGCAAAAATGTGCACTTGGACCTAAAATTACTTGTAATTTTAATTTATTTTTTTAGACAAACGTATTGAGTACTTTTTATCAAACAATATTCAGCATAAATTCAGCAATCTATTTTCTTTTATAATCAACTCTGATAGTTGTACCCCAAGTGACTTAATTTTGATCATAAAATTATGTATTTAAAATTAAATTATAGGATAAAAAATAAGTCTCAAGTTTCATTCCCAAAACCAAATCTTAGAAGAAATATTATTACAGACCATTAATAAATAATTAAATGAAGTCGAAAACAAAAAAAATAATCGCTCTGTATAAACGCTGTGTTTCGTTTAGATGGAAAGTTTCTAAGAAAATCTTTTTCTTATTTTTCATATTTGGCAATTAGAAAAATCTTGAATAACGAGAAACAAATTGGTCGGCCAATAAATTATATACAACTGCGGAATATAAACTATTTCCCTTTTTTAATAGGTGAAAACATTTTTTTCTTTCTCAGTTTATTTCCAATGTTATCTTGTATGTGTAAAAGTAATTAACATTTAAGAGAAAATGAAACATATTTTTGTCCTAAAATAAATTTTCCCTACCAAACAAAATTTCAACTATTGATTATTTTTAATAAGGTAGCGAAAAAATAACATACACCCGAATATTCTAGAAGCCTCGATGATCTTTGGCTCACCAACCGAAAGAGTTGCAACTTCTAGATGATACTTGGAAAATTCATAGTTAGCTAAGTCAATTTCGGCTTTCGCATCTCATGTCAAACTACTTGCCAGCAACCACAAGGAGAGTAATCGTTTCATTGTATTATACATTTTTTTACCATTAGGATAAATTGACAATCATGTAAAATATAATCTCATAATATAGAAAAAAAAAAGTTAATCATAATAATGACAGTCTTAATTAAATTATCACAATTTTATTTTACTTGTCAAACAATTCAGTGATCATATATGAATGTTGATAAATAAATTTTATTAGCTAAATAACAAAATGAATATGATATCAAAATTATTATATAACACGAATCATAGAATTGTTTGGTGTGTATTTAAAATAAGTATGTTGGCTAAATTAATATATTATGTAAAGTATTTGATAATTATAATCAATAACAGAGATTGAAGCTCGATATTTTTAAGATTTTATCAAGATCTAAAGTAACTATAGCATATTTAAAATTTATTTTCATATATATATTGTCAAAATATTATAGTATTAATTATTATTCGTGTGATTCATAGTATTTTTATATTATATGGTCATTTTATTAATTTTTATTATTATATGAAAATAGTTAAAATATAATGGAGTTACTTTCTGATACATATAATTATTCGGACTATTTAATTTTTCTAAAATTGTTTAGTCATTTTATGTTCATCGTCTATTTTAAATACTATATTTATCAAATACTTTTATTGCATTACTAATCATTATTTGATATTAACAATTTAAACATTAATACATGTCTACCAGAGACGTATTATTTTGTCTTATCAAACATGATACTAATAATTAGTATAAGTTTATTTTTTTAAAAGGCAAACTTTGTTATTTTTCATTAAGCATACTGGTCTCCGCCAAAAAAAATGATAAACATAAGTTGAATATAAGGTGGTCACTAATCGATCATGGGGATCCTTCAAGTTTAGAGTAAAGTGAACGTAAAGAAAAAAAAAAGATTACTAATTTAATCTTATTTAGTTATATTTTTCAACACTATTTTATTCGACCTAAAAATTGGTATCAAAGATGAGAAATATATATATTTAAAATATATAGATATACAAATAAATAATATATTCTTTAAACAAAACTATCATTTAAAGTTCATTCTCGTACATTCCCTTTACTCATATAATAATTTAAATAATGTTAACTGTTTACGTTCCTTTCTATTTCCTTCTACTTCTCCTTGGATCCATTCCCCTTAATTACTCTCCAATCAAATATACAGTGATGTATCAAGTTTTCTTACTTATATAACATTAGGATTAGAAAATAATAATGCCATGTTGGGCGAAACAATAGGATACCATCTGCACAGATCTCGTGCGCGAATAAAATACAATAGGCGTGTAGCAACTATTTTGTCATGATTAAGGCCCTGTTTGAATAATTTGTGAAAAAGATATATAATTTTTTAAAATGATGTAAAGTATATTTCAAAAAATGATTTACGATGTATAATGAACTTAAAGTAAAAACATACAATAAGGTGTTTGGATGCACATTCAAACATTCAAATGCAGTGAATTATGAAAATAAAAATATTTTATATAATTATACTCTTATAATTTAATTCTATTGTTATAACAGAATTGATTTCTTTATGAAATAATAAAGATATAAATAGCCCATACATTTTATTGTATATTGAGATAAAGTTGATGTAACAAAATAAAGAATACTAAGAAATTATAAAAGCATTGTATTACATATTTGTTCTACATTATTTTTTTCTTATTTGTCATTTAATATGATAATATAAAAAATATTATAATCATAAAAGCAAATTATAAATAAAAGATTACTCTACAATGTGATAGCGAACCATTGAATAGAGCATAAAACCAACAATTTGTAAACATATCTTCAACAAGAAAAAACATCAACGGGTCCATTTTGACAAACAAAAAAATAATAATAATAATTACAAAGTACAATACATGTCAAACATCACAAGTTGCAAAGTGGGAAGAAACACACAAAGAAAAGAAAATCGGAGGTAGAAGCCAATTTTTTTTTCCACGTATAGAGTCAAAAACGTAAAAAACATATATTTTAAAAATAGTATCCAAACAACATTTTTTGTATTCTTTTACAACGTCTCAAAAAAAACATCGATTTAACTTATTACTGAGATTTTACTATATTTTTCCAATGCATCCAAAGAAGGAAAAGTATCGGTTGAATGAGATAAGGTGACTTGACGGTGAGATGATGATGTACAAGAAAATGTGCGTAATAAGAA
>LTAE01001885.1:0-40000 GCA_001647135.1 Pontederia paniculata | reverse complement strand
TTATTACTCTTCAAACGTACGTTTGAGTATGAATCTCAGTAGCCTTCGCAAAATGTTTAGTTCATGACAAATATGATAAGTTGTTCATCATGAGATCGAATCTTTTTATACAAATTCTTATAGGTTATTCAAGATGTGCATCATAATATGAGAGAAAGACATTATTACTCTTCAAACGTACGTTTGAGTATGAATCTCAGTAGCCTTCGCAAAATGTTTAGTTCATGACAAATATGATAAGTTGTTCATCATGAGATCGAATCTTTTTATACAAATTCTTATAGGTTATTCAAGATGTGCATCATAATATGAGAGAAAGACATTAAAGGACCATTCATCATCGATCCTTATGGAAGGATATGTAGATATGAGTGCAAATGATATCAAAATATGGCAAAACAAGACAGTCACTCGATATTTGCTTAGGGTTGGGAACTTTGGGGCACAAGCAAGCAAGCATGAAAATTGTGGGCTCAAACAAAGACCTTTATGCGTGAGTGCTCGTCCACAATATGTGATTGCAACTTAATATAGTGTGAAAAGCTAATTCTCTGATTTAATAAATATATGTAAAATCCTTACACATGCATATTCATACTTGAATCAAGATCTAGTGGTGGAATTTATTTAAAAGAAACAAATTGTCATGGAAATCATGTAAAGTTAAGTCGTCTTGTAAAAGGTCCTTTGTGTAGAGACTAATAGATTATTATTCTATAGGCCTTAATATCCCCACAAAATAGTTAGATGCCTTGTAGGGACGAGAGTACATCTTACTTTTTCAATACACAAATAAATCGATCTATATTAAAAGATTAACATGTTATATACACTTTACAAGGTTGAGCACTAGGACTGATTTCCCATTCAAAATTTATCATGATAGAAAATTTTGGTAATGACGTTTCAATCAGAACACAACTTGAGACATGCATGCGCGAGTTTATAATTATTTCATTCTTTTCAATACACAAATAAATCGATCTATATATAATAATTATATATATATATATATATATATATAATGTGTAGAGCAATTCATGATCCTGATTTGACTAGTAAAGTTTTATGATCTTATGATCCTTTAAAAAAAATTATTCTCCTAAATATATCGGTCAGGATCAATAGAATTTATTCTACGATAGATGTACATAATCTTTCTTTGAAGAATTGTTGTTATCATATAATAAGGGAAATAACCTATAAAGAAAATAGCCAAATCCTCTTTCGAATTTCATCTTTCTATCATTTTTTTTACGCACGTCAACTCTAAGTTTAACATTTTTATTACAGTTTCATAAGTTTAATGTTTTTCCATCAAAACTAAATTGTCACTATTGTGCATAAAATCACTCTCATACTTTTATTTTAATATATTTTGTTGTTTCCAACTAATGAGATTGTCATTTTTTAAATTTCATTATAACATTACCACATTATTTTTAATAAAAAAGACTATACATTTTAATTATATTATATATATATATATATAATTAATATTTATATATAATGTCATATGTAAATTCAGAAGATCAACTCGTTTGATGGCACAAAACTGCAACCCCCCGGTCTCAAACGAGAATAAGTGCAGTAAGAGTGCTCACTGGCTAGTATCTTCCAAAACGGTAGGCCTAGGTCAGATCAAGATAGACAAATGTTGTATCCTCCATGTGTGATGTGTTGCTCAACTGCCTTGATGCACGATCGAGTACCTTCCGAGTTTTGACCCTCTTTCTCTTGCTTGCGATGTGGTCAAGTTTGCACCTACATAATTGTTTGTTTAAGGGTTGCATGCAGAAAGTAACATGATAGAGAGCAGGACTAGGGGGGGAACCCTAGCCAATTAATGATGACAAAGGGCTAGGCCTTTTCTTTTGCTTTGGACAGGGAGAAGGAAGTACCTGTTGAGGACCTTGAGATTTATGCCTAATATATTATATATAGGGGTTTAGATTACTAGTAATTAAATAACCCCCTACCTCCCTTGGTCATTATCATGATATAATATATATACACACACACACAAGATGTTCTAATTATGTTAGTATTTGAAGAATATTTGAAGATAATTTAAGTTTTTTTTCATAAATATATCATTTAATGAAGATGTGTTAGAAATATGACTAATGATTATTATCGAAATGATCATTAGAGTCATTAATAAGTAATAACTTATTATGATCATGATTATCATTAATGTGCAATTATGAGACAAATGGAGGCGAACTTTATAGACGAATAACATCTATAAAAAGAAAATAATCTTTCAATCCACCAGTTGGAAATCTCAAATCGCCAATGTTAATTTTCTAGTTACTACATGAATCTCTTTATAAATACACGATAATGACACGAGTGATGACAGATGTTATAGAAGAATGATGTATATAAAAAAAGAGAAATTCTTTCCATATTATCCATCACCGTTATTATTTTTTTAATTACTATATTAATCATGACCATAATGACCATGTTTCTAATAAGATGCAACATCTTCAAGTCATTGCACCGTCAAATAACCAAATATCATTCGTTCATTTTATCATGAATGCTTAAGTTTAAAGAAAAAATGATTTCAGTTTGGTGAAGTTGTGTTTGTGTTTTAACTTGTAGAACTCTGAGCATATATAAGGCTACTACTAATTAATTAATGGAGAGCTTGATTAGGCCATAGGAGTTGTTGCTTTGACCATAGCAAGCTAATCAGCTAAGAGTAAGAAGAAGTTGACAAGTGAGATGAAATAGAATCTTGATAAGTTCCTGTTAAATCAACACTACCAGCTGCACGTACGGGGAGTGGTTTCTTCTCAAACCCCATGCAAGTTGGCACATGCATGCATGGCTGAAACCCTAGCCCTTTTTTTTTGGAAGAGGAATTAGATAGTTTTTTCCACGCTGTATATTTTTCGATTTTGATTAATTTAGTTTGAGATGAAAAAAGTTAAGGATAACATTTTCTGATATATTGTGATAGATTTTTAATGTTTTTTTTTCTAATTTGTAGTTGATAAATTGTTACAAGATTCTAAGTCAGCTTCTTAAGAATCCAACTATTTATATTTATATAATTTGATATATGCTTTAGTTGACAACTCATTTGAGAATGTAATATTTGCCTCTCTATATATCCTACCATGAAATTAGCTAATTAATAATATCAATCCAAGTGCATCAACTAATGATGGGCCATAATTAGTTGTGAAGCTTGTTCCCAACAGCTAGCTTTTGATATAGAATCATAAACTAAACAGTGCTTTCCAAAAAATGTGCTTAATTAATTATATATTATGGGTCACTTTGACTCAATGGTGGACCATAATTAAAATATGAAACAAAACTATTGCTAACGAGATTATATCTACATAACTTGTGAATTGTTGAGCATAATAGAAAAAGCTAGGACATTAATATAACACAAAAATCTATGCCAAATCCGTGTTACTCATGCACGTTCATTTTGGACATATATGTTTAATTAAGAACCCTAGGCCTTAATGTTGTGGTGGTCAACCAAACTAATTAAACAATCCAAGAGTACTTGACCTTGGATCTGGTCTCGCCATTAACTAGAGGATGGTAGCTAATTAGGCAGGGATAATAAAGTAGTACTAAGCAATCGGGTCGGCAGCTTGATTAGTACATAAGGAAGAAACTTCGAAGGTGCATGCATATATGATATTATGATATGTATAGGGGATAATCATAAATATTATGGGTTCCATGCAAATGGAATATCGAATAAATAGGGACATGACTCGAATCTTGATGTTCCTAAATAATATAAAATCAATAAAGCGTCGGGGATAAAAATATATAGAATCTACGTGTAACATATATAATTAAGCACATGAAGTGAAACCTAGGGATGTGAACTAATATTGGCCAGCTTGGCCGCGATATATTATATTACGTACCGGCAAAACTAGTTACATAGATAACTTGGCCTGCATTAATTACAAGAAGATGTTAGTTAAGTTACGCGGTAAACCTTAAATTATAATATAATATATATTATTTTCTCCAAAAAACACACATTTATATCGTTTTAATGGAAATGTCATTAAACAATTTGAAGACTAAATCCAGATAGGTTATAGCTTGTTTTCAATCAATAAATTGTTTATAGATGATAGTTTAGATTCGTGATGCATCTAATAATTTCTAAATTTAGTTTTTTCATTTACATTTTCTTCAATGTGTTACTCATAAGATTAGGAGCTCACGTTTAGTAGGACAAATGTGGAGTTATATTTTCAAAATTTAATCTTGTATATTATTTTATAATAATAATAATAATAATAATAATAATAATAATAATAATAATAATAATAATAATAACAAAATTATATTTTTTTATTGATCAATGTGTATTTTATGGTAAATAAAAAAAATATTACTTATATACTGTTGCAATAAAACAATAAATGGTAACATTTTGGAGCTAATAATACCAAACGATATGGAATAATTCTATGGAAGACCTCTGCTACAAAGTGTCGTTCTTGTCTCCCCATGTGCACATGTCGTATCAAGTGACAAATTAACATGTAATTTAGAAAAATGTTCTGCTAACATTTGGATCGTTACTCCAAAATTTTCCGACCACTTCTTTTTTATTTTTTTATAAACGACTGTAAATGTGATGTGTCTGCATGCAATGCATGCATGGAAATCATGCATTACGGCATCATTAGACTCAAGTTGACGGTAACATCTGACCATGCATAAAAACGGCCGTATAATACTCATATTTTATCGTCAACTTGAGTCTAATAATGTCGTAATGCATTATCAGAATCTTAAACAATTAGGGATGAACCCAGAACGAAAAGTTAGGGAGGTTGATACATATAAAAGTAAAATACAAAAATTGGAAGGGTCAAAGATTGAACTCTAGACCTCTACATAATACCCAAAACATCCTAACCACTACACCAAATAGATAGTCTTGCTATTTTTTAGCATTTATTTTATATATTGATTGTATCTACCAGTATATACTTATATATATACTTTCTATACCGAAAAGTTTAAAAGTTGGGGGGGGGGGAGGGCGAGGCCCCCCGCACTATACGTAGGTCCGCCCCTGTTAGCAATTGATCAAAGGGTTAATTATTAGAGAAATAACTGAGAATAAGAATACGACATAAATAATATTTTTTTTATAATTAATAGCTTCTTTACTTGTAATTTATTGTATTATATGAATTAATAATCATAAAATTATTATATTTATATTTTTAACATAGTAATTTAAGTTCAACTTGTATTCAATATATCTGCTCTTACATTAATTGAATATTTTATCTCAAAAAACTTAAAAAAATAGTTTTATCTTCACATATATAATATCGATGAATGTTTCTATCAGAAAAAAATGGAAACTATTTCTTAAGCCTAAAAAGTTAAGAATAGAACACAATTAAGCAATACGTAGGAGATAACATGGAAAAAAGCTGATGTGCAAGAGGTAGTGATAATGGCTGCTGCCCAGCGAGACGCCCAATGTCGACACACCGAACAGATTGAAATCTGTGTATGCAGGATACTAATACATTATATATTTACTTCATCCCTGCAGCTTTCTTTGTCTTTAATTTGTTTGTTAGTTTTTCTTCTTTTCTTTTCCTTTTTTTCTTTTTGTTGTGTTAAATAATAAATTACTTCTTTTTCTGTATTTGTAAATGTTATTGTTGATGGAGACCGCAAGCTTTAGTTCGTCGGGGGTTGCGTAGCCCACGTGGCAGCATCTCCTTTCGTGCCAAGAGGAGATGTGGGGGTCAGGGGGAGTTGCTGTAGCTTGGTGGTAGCGGATCACGTGGTTGGATTACGGTGTCTTTCTAACTCATGACCAAACATTCGGACTCTGCTCCATTCAATCCGGCTCGAGAAAGTACTCAGGAAACCTGATTGAGCTCTTTTTGCACTCGGGTTGAATGAAGATATTTTTTAATTAAGTAAAGAACATCATATTAATTTTTTTTTTAAAATTTTTTTCTCTTCTTAAATTTAATATTATATGATTGAGAATGTATGTAACATGACTGATTGATATATGTAATATTGACAACATGTGCTCTTAGTTAAAAAATACTTTGAATATCAAACAAAAAGATTTCACATATGACAAATACATAAAAATGCATGATAATATTTTTTTTCTCTTAGATGAGAAAAATATAAATATAAAGATTTTCCTTTTCTTCTCAGATTAAATGTTTAGTGGTTCTATATTAAAACTCTATATTAAAAATTATTTTTTTAGTGGTTCAAGCTAGTGTTGGACTTTATGGTTAGATAAAAAATGATCAACAATCCATAAATGAGAAAAAATGTTAAAAATATAAAAGAAGTTCTACTCTTATTCATTTAAGTTTCTAAAATGATTAGTAACACATTTATAAAAAAAAATCTAAATTATATGAAAAGCATATATGTACTTCAATAAAAAATAAAAAAAAGGCTCCCTAAGAGATCCTCTAAATTCCCATAAGTATGAAATAAGATGTTTTACAATTTTTTATATGTGAAAGATCATTCTAGATAGAAAAAGTTATATCTTAAGTATGATTTGAGATATTTTATCATATAAATCACAATGATCCTTTTAGCACATGAGTGTGTTGCCAAGAGCTCATGGTACACATCTATTTTTTTCCCTATAAAGAATATCAAGCCGACACAGAATAATAAATTTTCGTACTAGAAAAATAAAACAATTGAAAGAGTGGAAACCTACCTACGTCCACATCATCGTGTTATTTGGTTATGCACTTGCTTCTTATGCATCTGATTTGCACATAAATGGGACATTGTATAAAGCGAGCCGGCTTCGATACTTCATTTCTCCTCATCCAAGGTTATTAAATAGACAAGACTAATACATCCGGGTAGCTTGAATTGTGAAACATGAATATTAAATTTTTGTACTTAAACTCAAGCTCAAATATAGTATACAAATTAAAGTTTTCTTTTCACTTAGCTGGACTTTCTTTCACTCATAATCTTTAGTATTAAGTATTTTAAAATGTTTAAATATTCTCACTCCATCCCACTAATAGTATTAACTTTTATCTTATCTTTTATTTTCTACATTTAAATTATACTTTTATCCTAAAAAATAAATTATAGAAAAAATAGAGGCAGTCCCGATCGCCTCTTTTCAGTAGAGGAATGCTTCTATCGAAACTCACCTTTATTTTGTTATTTGTTTATATTTTTATTTAAGAGTAAAATGTTAATTTTACTCATAAAATCCACATATATATCAACCAATGAAAAGTACTCATAAAATGACCCAATCTTCTAATATAGCTAAGGAACAGTTGCAAAACTCATCCTACTCTCCTGGCTAGCGAGCGAGATAAGTACAAATGCGTGAACACAAATCTATCTTAACACGTCAAAGGGGAAAAAGGGAGATGTAACAGGGCAAAAGCAAAATGTATGGCACTGAGAGATTTGATATCCTTATGATGTTGGGGAAGGATGGAACAACCCCAACCTCATTGGAAGTTTGGAACCTTGCTTCCAGTGAAGTGATTGAACCCATGTAGTAAGGTCAATATAGAGCCACCTCTCGCGAGAGGACTATGGTGGAGACTGTTGGGTCAATTGGATGTGACACAAAGGCAAACTATGCTTTCATTGCACCTCCTCCTTTTACCTCTTTGGCTTCTCAACCTGGTCACTGGTTGACACCAGTTTTGTTTTGTGTTTCCCTCAGGTAAAAAATAAACAGGAGTAAAAGCAAATGCTGCTCCTGTGCAAGTACTATTACTACATTGCTGTGCTGCAGACCTGCAGCATTGCAATTGCCTTAAACTTTCTCCTGCACACCGAAAAAATTACATATTTCGAGCTGCTTTGGCTCCTTGTTTTCCATATTTATGACATGGATCTCTTCCTACTGTTCTTGTACCATCATTTACTCCAGTTTTCAAATATTTTCTTTACCATAACAAAATGTTGCTGAAGTAAAGGCTGAAGAATTTACAGATGTGGGCAGTGACATTAGTAAGGAGATCCATGTCATATATAACATGTATTGTGGAAACGTATGTATAGACTTACTTGTTGAAATTTTAATGATTTATAGTTATAATATAGTATTAGTAGCTCCAATTCGTTTTCTTAATCCACATGATAAGTTTTAATTTCGATTTGTTCTATTTGTTTAATTTTATTTTGATGCTAACTATAAATCAAAGCTACCTGGGAAATGTTGTAGGCACTACTCTTAACCCTTATACATTTAATTGATTTTTTTCTTATTAAATATCATTGAGCAAAGGACCCATTCCCTGATCGAAAAGCTCCAATCAAAGTCGCTCTCACTACAACTTTGATATGCATTTTTCAATCAATCAGAAATCAAGGTTTAGATCCACCGAAAAAAAGGAATCAAGGGTTAGAGTTAATGATGTGTACAAGCAAAGTCCATAATTTGCACTAATCCAAGTTCCACACCGTCAAGTTGTGGTTTACTAAACTCACGGGACAAAGAGAACATATTACCCCTCTTTTTCCTTTTGATAAAGGAAGGTTAGATCTTCCGCTCTACTTTGTGTACTTTCTAAAACCGACAACTAGTGCAACTTTCCTTGTCCTATTTGTTTTTCCTTGAATGAAATTGGAGGCGGAATTGATAACCCACGAATAAAGAGAAATAACCTCGAACGTTGTTCAAGATGATTATACTAGACAAGTTGAACTTTCACGTTCTGTTTCTGCTTTTTACAGCGTAATGTTGACATGTCACGCAGTCAGTTATTATGTCCTAAATGCATCTCCCATGGGACATTTCTTCCTTCCGCAGGATGTAATCGAGATATATCTTTTTTTTTTTCATTTGCGTAGTTGAAATGTTGAATAAAGGAACTGAATTTCTGCCCTATATTTCACCAAAAAAAGTAATGAGCAATATTTTTTTTCGGTCTAGATTCATAGATGTGTGTGATCAATATTTAATTAATTTGATGTTGGAACGAAAGGAAAAAAAATCTTATCAAATTATTGATGATTTTAAAAATTGAATGCGAGATTAATTGAGCTGATTCTCAAGAAAAAAAAGGTAATGACCAATATTCTGATGCCATGTTGTTAAAACTATGCATTCTTTTTATAGTTAAATTTTCGTTATAAAAAGTTAAACCATACACTGTTGATAGGTACAAAGTTTAACAAGTTCAAGTTAACTTTACTTTACAAACGTTATATTATTTAGTGAAACATAACGATATATATATACCACATACTCTTTTTATCTAAAGTATTCGTAATTTTATTTCAAATTCTTTTATCTTTTTTTTAAAATTCAAAAGTACGACTAATTTTAGGTCAATTTTTTTTGTAGAATATGCACTGCTGTATATTCAATAATCTCTTACCAAAATTGTGATTGGGTGTAAGACAATTGTAAATTGGCCAATAGAAAAATAGATTAAAAGAAACAATAATTTAAAATCGTTGCACCACGAAATAATCATGATGATTTCAATTCAAGCCATTCATGATGAGTTGAAATAATGATCGTTCTCATATTGCAACGTATTGTTGCATCTCAATTAAAAAAAAATTAATGAGTGCATATCCTTGATTGATAAAAATAAAAATAAAAATTATAAATTTCAAATAGACTTTTATTTTTTAATCACGCATTTTAAATTTAATAATCTAAATAATAAAATGCAATGTCTAAAAAAAATATTAATTCTTACTATTTATATTGTAAAATAGATTAATTAATATAGATTTCTAAATAATAAAATAACAATTTTGAAAAGAGAAATAGTATGCAGTTATTTTTCAACTAAAAATAAGGTTTTAGAACATCTCACCCTTTTACCCTAAGCCATGCCACAGATACAACTCCAAGCCGGCTACGCAGTCTTAGGACTTGGCGTCAAGACATCAACATGTGGCATCACAGTACAAAATAATAATAACTAATAACTAATAACTAATAAACAATTAATTAAAACCCTAAATAAGTAACAACAATAATAATAGATAATAATATCTCGCCGGGTCCCGTCCCACGCCCACAGCAGTGGTCCCCATCATGCGGCCACATCCAATACCAATAAATAATATAAGAAAATATAATACTTTTTTTTGTTAAATTTATTTCACGTTATATTTAATTGTTTTTTTTACCTCCCTATCCCACGCAGCACGTTAAAACCCGCGGTAACTTCACCTCCTATAAATCCACCTCCACCTCCTCCTCGCGCTCTCATCTTTCAACTTTCCCCGATCTCCCCACAAAAACCATGGCAACTGAACCATTCAAGCAAAACAGCAAACATCTGTAGCTCGCCATCCAAACCAAGCACACACACAAATATATATAGCGCGATCACGGGGAGAGATAGAGACGCGTACCTCGCCGGAGAGATGACGGTGTTCGGGCCCGTGATGGGGAAGGGAGCGGCCGCGGGGATCGCGAAGGCCGGGGGGAGGTACCACCAGCAGCAGGTGTGGCCGGTGGACGAGGAGGAGGCGGAGGCGGCGTCGCGGAGGGTGGTGGAAGCGGCGGAGCGGGGGGACGTTGCGGGGGTGGCGGAGGGGCTGGCGGATTCGGCGGCGGACGTGAACTACGCCGGGGCGGTGTGGCTCTCGGGACGTCGGACGGAGGTGGTGCTGAGGGAGGAGGAAGCGGACGAGGTGTCGGAGGAGCGGGAGGAGCTCCGGACGCACGCCTCGCCGCTCTTCCTCGCCGCCCACGCTGGTCACCTTCCCCTCCTCCGCTTCCTTCTGGTAACCGTCTCTAAACCTTTCTCCCCGGCCTTTTTTTTAACTCCATTTTCACTGCTTCCACCGAAATGTTTACCGCAGTATTTTGTTTCTATTTTTACTTTAGAACACGGTTAAATGAATACTAGTTTTTGGTAGTTCTTCCTCAGAATACGAGGAATTTTAACAATAAATGGTGGCTTTTATGGGAAGCATCGAAGAACACATATCGTAAATTACCTCACATATTCTTATTTATTTCCGTTATTTTTTTCACATTTGTGCCGAATAATTTGTATTGCAGTTTATAACGAATAATTTGTGCCCAACAATTTGCATTGCACTTTTATACTTCCATTTTTTTCCCAATATTTTGGTATGGAAAAAAATATTTTTCGCCCTCTAAATTTATGAAGAAATAAGAGAAATTTAAGTCACGATCAATTGCTGAATTGCCCAACACATACTGATACCGCGTGATCTGTTCAATTTCTGTTACGGAAAACCCGAGACACGATTGAACTCGTCATGTGTTGCCACGTGTCCTGGCCTTTAGCCTTGCACAGTTGTGGGCCTCATTCCGTCACTGCCCATTGGAAGATTCCTGGGCCTTGCCGCTTGCAAGATCTGGACCGTCAAATCGCGTATCGATCACAATGTTTCCTGTGATCCCTGCGATGTCTGGTACTGTAGGCATAGCAGCTGATCTAAAAATTAAGGACTTAAAGTTCGTCTAGCAAATTAGTGAATATTTTTAATTATGTTGACTTTGACATATTTAATTAGTTGCAAATCAATTTGATCATAAAATATCATTTTAGTTTTTATTTCGACTTTGGATTAATCAGATGTTAATAATTTCAGACATAGAAGATTCCTATTGGTGACAAAAAAATTTAGTGAAAATTTTGGTACATTCTTTAAACGGCTGAAATGGTGAAGTTGAAAGAAGAAATAAATTGGATTATTTGAGCGACCGATTGCGACTCCATGATGCAATTCTAAAACCTTCCCCTTTTAGGATTCAGCCCCTCGTCATTAATGTCGGTTGATAAAAGGTCTAATGAACGATTGTGGATTAGCAGAAGGCTGAAAGATACAACCATGACATGCTTCGCCAGTCTAACTTTTGTAGGGTCTGACACTGTTGTGAAAAGGTTTTAGAATGGACTCCTGGTTCCGATACTGAAACCTTCTTTTAGGATTTAGCCTTGTCATTAATGTCGGTTGATGACGAGCTTAATCAACAACCGTGGATGAGCAGAGGTTGTTTAAAAGGCTGAAAGATACAACAATGATATGCTTTACCAGTCAAATATTTTGTAGGGTCTGTCACTGTTAATGCCCATGTAACACCTTCCACCGTCATTGTTTTTAGTTGGATGTTTAATGTCATCCTATACTTTTTAACGCCCAGGAGTTTTGGACTGTGGGGAGAGTCGGTCGATTTCTGCGAAAATGACAGGATTTCTATGCCGATTCCTTTGAAAATGATTCAGATATGACTGGATCTGTTTTCGACTGTGAAAGTTATTATCATGATCTTATAGCGGAAAGAAAGAAAAAAGTGTGGGAAAAACGTTTTGGTAGATGATATTTGGTCATCCTTAATTTACTAGTTAAGGAGCTGCTCAGTTAAAATTATCACCAGTATCCTATTTTGCTGTTATCACATTTGCTCATCAATAACCTTTTTGTTATTATATATCTTGAATGAATATTTTTATGGAGCTTTTAATTGCATTGACGCACAATACATGCAGGTCTAAAGGCGCCCCTCACGTGAACCATCCTTAGCCCCATTCAACGCTCCGATTACTTTGGTCACAAACTGCAACGCCATTAACACCTCACACAGCCCCTCAGCTTGCCATAACCCGTACTTGAGCCTCACAACTTTGTTTGCTGTTATTCAGGTCATCAAGGACCAAAGAATAAAAGCCTCCGTACTCCGTCATCTACGGCTCCGTATCCATCCCCCCTCCTCATGCGCTCCTATCCATCTTGACCTTCCATCATGAACAGATTGCCAGTTCTTCACGAGAATGACATCTTACCACTCACCACCATGCCACTAGATCTCGATGCATTTGATACACTGAGCATCCCCCTGCGGATGTCACCCATCATAAATGTCCCCAACAACCAGTCCTTGTTGTACTTCCACAGCTAGCTGCATCACCATGAGTCCCCTCCCCACAGCTGTAGTTGCTAGTATTTTGTCCTCAAGGTCTATTTTTGCTCATATCTCAAGTTCCCCAACTCTGTGCATCAACAGTCTTTAAACACTAGAAACCAATGAAATAAATGGAAAGCCCAAATGGCCTTGGTATCGGTTCTGTCTTTTAGTTCTTTGTCACATGGGGGACTCTGTGTTGATGCCCTTTCCATCGATAAGGACCAGAAAGACCAAGGCACAATGGAGGTGGATGACTGGCGTTATCCAGTGCGTGCCATGTAATTTTATTTAGGTTCCCAATCCGTAGCCATTAGGGCTGTGGATTCTGAACAGTACGATACCCGTACCACCTGCCATCCCCCTGCCCTTATCCTTAGACGGCCAGCTGTTCTCTTTTGGTGTCGGCCGGGAGGGATCAGTAGAGAACTTTTGGCTCTTGAGATTAGAACCTGAACTATGTTTATTTACTGAGAGGGTGTGTCAAATTATTTTATCATATTAAAAAAAATATTTTACATTTTTTTTATCCTGTCGATTTTAATTATTTATTCTTGACTGTTATAATTATGCAAAATAAATAAACAAATACGGTGCCGAGCTGGAATCACCTTTAACTCTTGAGCCACTCTGGCGAGAGGAGTGTCGTAATTAATGATCAGAATTGGAATCATATCTTGGTTGCTGGATACGTATCTCTGGGACCATCCCACTTTGTTCCAGGCTCTTCAGTAATAACTGCAACACGTATTGGATAGGACTCGGACGCATGCAGAACAGCAGACGTGATCAAACTAATCCTAAAGGACGCATATTTTACTTTTACATGCAGAAGTTTTTTTTTTACTTCTTACGTAGTTAGAGTTTGTAATTATGATTTGTTTGAATAACCAAACACGTTGAATCAATGCAGGAGAAGGGGGCAGACGTGAACCAGAAGCTGTTCCGGGGCTACGCACTGACGGCGGCTGTGAGGGAGGGGCATGTGGAGGCGGTGGAGGTGCTGCTGAAGGCTGGGGCATCCCAGCCGTCGTGTGAGGAGGCCGTGGTGGAGGCCAGCCTTCACGGGCGGGCGCGACTTGCGGGGCTCATCATGGGCTATGACCTCGTTCGGCCGAAGGTGGCGGTCCACGCCCTTGTCACCGCCGCTGCCCGTGGATTTGTCGAAGTGGTTGACACACTAGTAAAGGTAAATATCTAAAATCTTCTCGCAGTCAATATCAAACTAGCTATTGATTACTTGGTAAACCTCATAGTTCTAGAATCAGGGAGTAATCAATGTTCTCATATTGCGTCCGTGAAATGTATGTTTAAGCAAGTTCACTGTTTCCGAATAAGATGAGGTCCATTCTTATTCAAGAATCTAGCTTCACTGTGTTCAATGTGTTGATGTTCTGTTCTGCTCAAGAGTACAACAGTGCATTTGTGAGACATATTAATGCTCATAAACGTATGGAACTTAGCTGTACTTAAATATTTTTGTGCATTGTGTCATATGAGCGTGTGAAGCTTGAGTTATAACTCTTGCATATTCATATAAGCTTAAAAGTATTTATTTAAGGTTACAGTTGGCGATTTAAGTTTGTGAAGTTTAAGATACACAAACTAATCACTTGATCATGTCAATTTGTTGAGATTGTATACGACGACGATTGAAGGTTAATTTTCAGGGTTTTAGATGCACCGGATTGAATGCTTACAGGTTACGTAAAGATAAATGCTTCAAGTAAAAGCTCATTCATTTGCATGTCTTTATCGATGCAGTGTGGAGTGGATGCAAATGCAACAGACCGGATGCTCCTGCGGTCACTGAAACCGTCCCTGCACATAAATGCCGACTGCACGGCGCTGGTGGCGGCCATCGTAAGCCGGCAGGTCCCTGTAGTCAGGCGGCTGTTACAGGTACTTCAACATTCTTCGTCGATTAAGTGCGTCATGGTTGACATGCGAACGATTAAGTGCACGTATTGATAACAATGCATGGCATGCACAGTTCGGGGCACGAAAGGACATGAAGGTTAGACTCGGCGCGTGGTCATGGGACACTGCCACAGGCGAGGAGTTCCGCGTGGGCGCCGGCCTCGCTGAGCCTTACGGCGTGGCCTGGTGCGCGGTGGAATACTTCGAGTCCACCGGCACCTTGCTGCGGCTGCTCCTCCAGCACCAACCTCTCAATGCCTTGCATCACGGTCGCAGCCTCCTCCACCACGCCATCCTCTGCGCCAATCCTCGAGCCGTCAGCACCCTATTGGCCTCCGGCGCCGATTGCGAGCTCCCTGTCAAGACCACCAGGAAGAACGAGTTCCGCCCGATCCACATGGCTTCTCGCCTCGGTCTGCCGTCCATCCTTCAAATTCTGATCGACAATGGTTGCGACATCGACGCCAGAACGGAATCAGGGGAGACCGAGCTGATGCTATGTGCGCGCCACAAGCGCGACGACTGCGTCAGGGTTCTTGCATCGGGCGGCGCTGACTTCGGCCTTGTGAACCCAGCTGGAGCCTCCGCGGCGTCCATAGCAGCTTCTACTCCCTGGAACGCCCGCTTCCAGTATGCCGTTCTTGACGTGATGCGCTCTGGGACGCTTCCTCGATCCAGTGATCCTTCCGTCTTCTGCTCCATGTCGTTTGCGGCCGCCTGCGGGGATGTCGGGGCGTTGGAAGCCCTTTTAGCGCAACCGGACGTCGCCATCGACGGCCAGGACCCGGACGGGAACTCCCCGGTGATGGTGGCAGCCAGGGAAGGCCACGTCGAGGCCTTCCGTTTCTTGGTCTTCGCCGGTGTGAAGGAAGGCCACGGAGCAGTGTGCGAGCTGCTGATCTCCTGCGGCGCCAAGTGCGACGCCCAGACGCCTCGGGGCGAGACGGCGCTCTCGCTCGCGCGGGCGAACACGAAGCTCGGACCCGAAGCCGAGGGCGTGATCATGGACGAACTGGGAAGACTCCTGGTCTTGCGAGGCGGGCGTGTCGAGAAGCACACCAAGTGCGGGAAGGGCTCGCCGCACTGGAAGGCGCTGCGGATGGTGCCCTCCACGGGGGTGCTGCGGTGGGGCAAGTCGAGCCGGAGGAACGTGGTGTGCAGGGAGGCGGAGGTGGGCGCGAGCTCGGCGTTCCAGCGGAATCGCAAGGCGAAGGGCGGCGACGGCGGCGCAGAGGAGGCGGGTCTGTTCAGGGTGGTGACGAACAACGGGAGGGAGGTCCACTTCGTTTGCCAAGGGGGCAAAGAAAGCGCCGAGCTCTGGGTTAGAGGAATTAGACGCGTGGCCATGGCAGCTTTGGTCAAGGGTGCTGTAGACGTGGAACCTCGCCCCTTGTTTTAGGCTCGAGTCTCTCCACTTGGTGTATACATATATATATGCTCTGTGTCACTGTGTGTGTGTAGAGAGAGAGAGAGAGAGAGAGAGAGAGAGAGAGAGAGAGAGAGAGAGAGAGAGAGAGGTGTTTTGACAAAGTGTCGCAGGACTTCCATCTCGAAGTCTAGCTTCCAGTTCATAGGTTATCAGTTCTAACTCCCTGTACAGTACTACTATATTTTGCTGTTGGATATGCCTTTTTACGGTACTATCTTGTTGACATGTTATCTCATTGAAGCCGTTGTTCTAAGCTAACTACAGCTTGGTGAGTTCATAGTGGAATGAAATCCTGTCAAGGTTGACATTGTGCTGAAGCTAGGATGATAACTTTGAGAGAAAAATTGAACGATTAAACTTGAAAAGAGAAAAAAAAAAGAAAAAAAAGTTAAAACCTTCGGACCTTCCATTGATTTGTACAGTTCTTTATTTTTTTCGACGGCCGCCGCTGTATTTAGAAAGGGAATTAGAATCTCGGTACATCGTCGAACCCAATTTTAACATTCTTCAACCATACTATTTCTCTTATTATTTTTGGCGATAATATGAGAAAAAAATTAATGCATTGGTCAGTCCTACTAGTATTTTAGCGACAAATGTTAAATGAAGATTAGGTTAGTCTACGAAATAAAATATGGTTCAAGGATTTGCTTCATCATCCCCAGACAAGAAAGATGCAACAATGTTTAAACTGAAGGGTACTTGATATGATTCTCTCAACTTGTGCAAGTCATGTAGACAGGAGAAACATGGCCACTAGGAACTAGGTAAGGTTAGCAGCTTATGTACAACAAAATTGTCACAGATCCAAGCAATGCTGTGACATCTTTTACACATACCTCGCGAATTCCATGTCTACACTATCAGCTTTCAAAAGTTGATGCCAGTTTTGACGTGGCCGAAACAACGATGTCGGCGTATGGAGAGTCCTGCTCGACATCTATGCATTCTGCACATTTCAGAATCTGCACAAAGTGAAAAGACTCTGTGAGCTCTCTCATGCAACTTCCAGACAGAGTCCCAAAACCATTTCTTTATGTGCAGAAATCAAAAGACCCTACATGTTTACAGCATCTGCATTCCTAAATTAAGCAATATAATTTGAAAGTATCTTTTGAAATATGATATTTACCACGCTGCCAAGCAATTCTAGACGTCACATGCAATAGATCAGATTCACTACATTCCGCTGCTCATGTCCTAACAGTACAAAGATGAACACTACTTTTGATATTGATAATCATTTCCCAAGCTAATTGGGTTAACTTGCATGTAGAATATTATATAACTGACCAAAGAACAAAAATTTTTACATTTTTAAAGTGCACTTTGGCAATCAAATGACTATCGAGAGATGACGGGATTTGGGAGTCTTTTTCCTGGTTGATGGAGAATGGCATAAGATAAGCAAGGATGTTGTTGGGAGAACTATAATCCATTTGATATTTTGAAAATGAGAAAAAGAACTATGTGATTTTCACATCTCAATATTCTAATTCTAGGACTGCTGCATGCTACACTAGGAATAGTAGCTGCAAAGCAATATGTATCAGAAAATCCGTATTGCTATTAGGATCTCCTGCAATCAAAAGAGACTAACCTCATCTAAGCATATTTTTCCAGAAATCTCGACCAAAAAAAGTAGTTGTACGAAGACATAGGTTTGAGATATTTTATTCCATCTGTTAATACTTCTAGTGCCATCACTCATCATTTCTTCAATGATATGTTGTTAGCAACAGCAGATAGAATAAGATAATAAATTAAAAAAGCAGCAATGACAGCAGAATGCCAGATGCAAAATACCAGAGTTTCATAAAACAATCTAGCACATTTTGCTCTTGTTTTCCCCTGCAGAACTCCGTCCAAACTCAAACTCCCTTTCTGATTCTGAGGATCAATAAATCTGCTAAGAAGAAACTTTGCGACATTCCTGAATCATGTGATAAATAAGAATGAGCAGGAAGCAGACATTGAAGAATGAAAAGAAGAACTCTCAGAGAAGGGAACAAAGGAAAAAAAAAAGTTGAGTTTCTTCGTTTCACCTGGTTCTTGATGACCAACCATCACCTGCAACAGCATATGAAATTATCAGAAAATTAAATGTATAACTCCAAAGAAAAAAGACCATTGTGCTAAAACGTAGATTTTAGTTAAATTAGTTATTACATAAGTGAGTACCTTGTCGAATCCCATCAAAGGAACCAAAATCCTACATAGAAAAATAGAAAATAAGTATCTTTCAAAGAAATAAAGATATATTAACAGATGATCTCAGAGTAATCCCTGCCTGGTTGTTGGAATCAGATTCAGTTTCCGAATGCTCAACAAATAAGGACTTTTCAGCATCCTTTTCAAACAATTTATGAGTCCTCGAATCTTCATAATGACTTTCTGGGATTGGATCTTCAACAATCCCTGGTATTGGTTCCTCATGAATCTCCTCATTACATGACTGTTCTAGTTCAACAGGCTTTCCAGTAAGTGTGACAGCTAATTCAACATGGTGATCTGCTGATACATCCTTCACTGAACATCTAGAGAATTTTGATTCTGAGAATGATTTGACCTTTAAAGACATGCCTGTAAGAAAAACAAACCATAAGGACTACAGAGGTCACTTATGTTTTTTTTGAGAAGGTAAAGGCTGAGAGCCTTGGGCACTCATCCAGCTGATGTTAATGGTGTACAAGACAAGTATATGGACATTGTGCCGCGTGTCAAATATGCCTGCAGTTATAAAAACCTGTATGTCCTTGGACCTTAGTATAATATGCTTAGCTAATACTGATATCTCGTCAAGGCAACTGGATTCAATCCTTTGTTGCAAGTTATCTATTAATTATAAAATATTTTTTTGAGAAGAATTAGTAAACAATTATAAACTCACAAGGAATCAAAGGCTCCAAAAAGTTTTCACGCATACTACAGATTCTCCTGGCCCTCCAAGCATCTAAATGGGTATGAGGTGCTTTCCTCCGCTTGGATATCAAACTACTAGCATCATGTATTCCCGTCCTTAAAATCCTGCAAAAGATAGAAGTGATGTCACTTCAAGAAAAGGGAGAAGGTGACTTGATCATTTTTTTCTAGAGAGAAGGTGCCTTGATTGAAGTATAATCTTCAATGAATTAATTCGAAAAGATGGGAAGTCACAATTATTATGTCAATCATAATTGTTCATTTACATTTCTCAACAATACATACAAATGTGTGAGACGACGCCATTCCAATCATGCGTAAACTACATAACACTAGGTCTTGGTTACGGGAATCTTGGATGACCATGCATGACAACATATGAAGATTCAATAAAATCATTTCGTTTGAAATAGCAGCAAGACAAGCATGGAAGTTGTACAGTGAATTTTTCCCCCAGTTAAGTTTGTAAAAGTTTTAGCAACTCAGTCTTTCTACAGATATTCTTGTGACGGAATATATTGAGTGATTGCTTTCATCATGTAAGATCCTTCACCACAAATTGTAATGCAGAAATTACAGTGGGATGACAGGAAGGTGGGACGAACATATTGCTTCATGTGATATCTAATTTGACAAAGCAAGAAAAATAAACACTCGACAAGAACACAAGTGTGCTGTTCCTTACTCATTTGACAGCACGATTGCCTCATCAAATAACCTTCTTTTCTTCGGCAGACGACGCTGTTGCTCTTTCCTCGCCGGTGTCCTGACTGTTAGTTTAGGTGAAGGAATTCCTGGACAGAAAAATATGAGAATTGTGAGGTTTCAAAATTGAAATGTGCAGTCACGAGGTACTAAGAATTCTGTTACCACAAGTACAAAAATGAAAAGAACATTTCCCGAAAGTTGTGTTGACATATTAAAAAAGAGACATGTCTGTGTACACAGGATTCACCTATATCATTTCTAGAGGGAGATTCAATTATTATTTGGGGTAGCTCCACCACTTTATTTTGTCCATCTATCATGTCTAGCAGATCCTCATGATTCGGTATGCCTGACACCAAGTCACCCTCAAAATGTTTCTCAAGATTACACCTTGCTGTCCTTGACTTTACAGGTTCCACCAGATCACTAGGTTCTCCATCAACAGTGTTAACAGCTCCTGGTTCTTTTCCTGCGTCTTTGTCAACATGTCCTTTATCTCCTTGAATGCATTCTTCTCCTTTGTCAGTACTGCCTAAATTGCGGGTTCCAGTAATCTCAAACTCAATGTCCATAAGTTCGTATGGAAGAACACTGTCAAATAATCGTAAGGTCATTATATTTTCAGAAAAAATGATGTTCATGTTCTAAAAGCACAATTTGCCTTTTTAATGTACATACTCATTGACTGGTGTAAAGCACGCTGAAGTAAAGTCTTCATTCAAAAATCTGGCTCCCACAAAGGACTATAACCAATGAAAAATTTTAGCTGAATCAGAACAACATGAATCCTAGCAACATTGAATTTCCATTTAATGTGCACTAATTTCTAATAACATGAAATAAGAGCCCACAAAATGATAAAAGATGAAAACATTGACATGGATACCTCATTCACAAATGATGTCCGGTTGCTGTCATCTAATAAGATATCTGGCTTAAAGCAAACATGTCAGACATGAGCTAGAAAGGACTATGTTCAATAAAAGATGCTACTCAGTATATACAATAGAGAAAACAAATGACTAAAGCTTCTTAAAAATTTAAGCCATGTATAAGTGCTGACTGTGGACATGTTTCTAATACTGGGACAGTTATTTCTGCAAAATATTCAAAGGTTCTGCTAACGGTTTGAGATGTCCATGTATTGTAACCTAATACAGAGACCATTATCTGTTACGGTCAATTCAGATTGGAATTCGGATAGGAAGGACACAGCCCACACACAGACCAGTTGTATGAGCCTAAAGAACATATCCTGTTCAAGTAAGACCTTCCCTCATACAACCCACTGAGACCAGTATATAGGTACTGCACTAGAACATTGTCAAGCTAAAATGACAAAATTAATCAATAAGTTGAGAATCATACCTAGAGGAGATGACTCTGTGCGAGGTCTGACAGCATCTCTGAACAAAATAAGAGAAATGATGACTTAAGAAGAAGACAGAACAATAAAATTGGGGCTTTTCAAGAACTTACTCATCATCAGGGATATCGAGAACAAAGGAGTCAAGTTCAAATCTTTCGGGTATGCTTATGGTGATATGATCACATGGTGCCCACATAGGGTCCTCTGGTTCCATAGATATTGCTTCCTTGAAGTGAACTTCATTATGGCTTCGCTTGTGTTCTTTCGTTGTCTTAATGGTCTGTTCGGGTTTAATGATAGTTTTTCTTCGCACATTGCATTTCCCAGGACTAAAGGATTTACTGATGGAGCTTAAGGCTTCATTACAATCACTATATAGATAGTCAACTTTTCTGGAGAATATTCTCACAATACCTAGAAGAAGTTGAGCAAGCACTCTATATGATATCTCAGTATCAGGTATGATCTTATCTGCAAAAAATTGGAAAACATGAAAAAGCACAGAAAACAAAAGTGAAACATTGAAGTCAATTAATTACAAAAGTACTTTAGAGGCTCCAACATACAATTTGTTATGTATAAAGGTAAAACTCATAGGAAGAAATTGCTGACTAACAAATAGCTATGATAATCATATATACCAGAACCCTATCATAGTTTATCACAACATAAAATTAGTTCATTGCTGCATAGAAATTAATTAGTGTCCTTCTTAATCTCATAAATACTTTCTGGTTAATATTTGAAGGATTTTGATATAAATCCCTAATACCTCATGAAAAAAGGTCTATCAGAAATGTCAAATTAAAAATGGACTAGTTAATAGAATAAGAAATAAAAACAACAAGTCACAAGAAATCTTCCAAGTCTGGACAATATTGTTATGAAAAAAAAAAAACATAATCCTTATCACACATAGTAATCCAGAGCTAACTGATGATAAGATGAATCAATGATATGACACTGTCACCAGAAGAAAGAACCTAACTTCAAGATCAGATCACTTGGATTTGATAAAAAGAAATTACTTTCATAACCAAGATGATCGATCAGATGTTAAATAACGCAGTTGTGCAGAAAACTAAAGTCACAAACTAAATATACAAGACTACAGAAGACATATATAAGTGTCCATCATCAACATAAAACAATGTAGGAGACTGATAAGATCAATAATGTCTATATTAGCAGCACATGAATGTGCAGCACTGAAGAAGAGTTGTTATGTACATATGAAGCATCATTTCCAAGCAGAAAGAGAAGGGATCAAGCATTGCAAAGGATTAAATAGAGTTTACATGTTTGGACATGCATCAAAATAGCAGAAGTGGTATACATCTGTAACAATAGTGCAACAAACACATTCACATTCAGAACACTTTGATTATTTGTGGGAGAAGAAACCACCTCATGGCGTTAACACCTTTAAAATAAATGGTTAGTTTTTCCTTAAAAACAAGCATGCATCAAACTGAAGGGGATGCTGACATAATGAGAAAGAGTGACACTTAAATGAGGACAAGGTCATGCCTAACCACCCATATTTGGGATCAGCAGGAGGTCCAAGCAGTTTAGCATCCGGGTGTCAATTTCTCTTATCTTCCCCCTTCCCCATATGAAGTCCAGTCAAGAGATGGAACCAAATTTACAAAAAGCGGCAGTTCCTTCCCACAAGCTCCGGCATCAAGTGAGTGGCTTTACATCTCCAATGTGAAATGTGGGCAGACAGGAATAGGGCCCTGGACAAGTGGTTGATGCATAATTCTTGCTCTGTTCCAAAATGGCTTTCCATGCCAACAACACAACAACTGAACAGCATCAAGAAGTAAATAGGAAGAACATGAAGAGAACATAAATAGCCCGCAACCCTGTGCTATGTTCATCCTACTTCCTTCAATATTATCAAAGCAGTCTCATTGAGAAGAGACTTAATGTCAACTCAAATCAATGAACACATGAAACTCCCCAACTGCACCGAGACAAACCCCCTTACAAAGATATCATTTTTATCACCCCATACAATAGTTGTACTACAGAGGCAAAAAAAAGAACGCACTTTTCGCCACTCTCTAAAAAGAAAAAAGTCGACATGTGAGAGGGCATATACAAACACAACATGTACGCATGCATCAACATACAGAACAACACGCGTGCAACAGAGACGAGAAAAATAAAATACGACACGAACAATGTGTTAGGCAAAAGAACGGAAGGCCGAGAGTGCACACAAAGTACCTATTGAGGAGGAGATATCCGTGTGCGCAATCTCCTCCCTCCTGAGTTTCCTGAAACAGAAGGCAGCAGCCCAAATGGTGGACAGGGGACCTTTTCTTGAGAGCAGGAACTGAGAGTACAGCATTCTCCCTAAGCCACTGCTTACCCAAACTGTGTTCGCAAAGTGTGCTCTTGTTCGCCTCGCAGTGCTTCACAGAGACGGAGAGAGAGAGAGAGATAGAGAGAGAGAGAGAGAGAGAGGTTGGTTTCAAAGTTGAAGGCTTCTGGAGGAAGGTATGCGGATGGTGTTTACATTGATGAAACAAAAAAAGAAGCGAGAAAGAAAACAGAGAAGAGAGTACACAACCAACAGCGCAACTTATTCACAGGATTGCCACCGCTGTGGCCAAACCTATTCGAATTCTAGTTTTTGTGTTAGACGTGGATTTCATATTTTATTTTTATCTTTTTTTTCTCTTTTTAAAAAGATTTCTTTGGGTGTCCGGAAGTTTTGAAAGTTCTTTTCATGAATTGTGCAAGTCTTTTAATTTTTGGTTTTGGCATGACACCTTCCGAATATTTATTTACATTATCGGCATTGCTTATTTTAATTACTTTCTTTAAATAATTCAAATCAGCCTGTAAATCCGGAGATAACGTCGATATTAGTACAGGATTTAATTGCGAGGACAATTTTCTTATCGCTTGGTGATGATGACAAGGTGGTGCCTAAAAATGGAAATAAAGTAGCTGTTGTTCATTGATTCATTCCTATTTCGTTTTGTTTTTTTATTTTCCTTTTTGCTTTTGTTGTCTTCATCTACTGCAGTGTTTCCTATCGTTTTTTATACAGATTAAGGGTTACGTAAATTATTAATATATTTATTTCATATATGTTTATAATTGAGGTATGCTAAAAAATTCTGAAAAGAGAGACCGGAGTTAGACAAAAATGTTGGATAAGAACAAAAAATATACAACTATTTATTTTTCTGAGATAAATTGACTACAGAATATTTCAGTATTTTTAATGATTAAACCGACATAAAAGAGACAGTTCGGGGTTTCGCTTTTTTATTATCTAATTATTTAATAAAAAAAATACATGAGGAACGAACTGCCGCTTTATTTGAGGTCGACATGAACCGCTCGACCGACACGTGACATATGTACCACTTCGTAAGAAGCTTCCAGATGAAGAGTATAATATAACATAATAAACATAAAATAGTAGCATGCAAGAATAGAGCTTTTAAATAAAATAAAACAACAGACACCCGAAATGTGTGTTGTAAATTATTACAATAGATTCGCGAGAAATCAGAAGGATGACAAGTTTTTGACTAAAAATTATTTCAGTGTCAACAAAAATTTCCCGGCTGACGGCAGGAAACACAAACGAGCGCCCACAATGAGCAGAAGCATCTGCCGCGATTGATACAACAAAATATCCGAAATGATGTGCCTCATCACAAGTTTTTGAGTCCGGTACATGCAAAAAAACATTGTTCAATTGTTCCCTTTGCTAACATTATTACATAGCTCCCACCAAGTGTGGAAAATTTATATCTTTAGCACCTTCAAAAAGATGAATCTGGAAGTCGAAGGGAAAATCTTACAAGAAAACCAGTCATCAAAATGCTGGAAAGAATATCATGAAGTTGCAATTTCCAGATATACAGAGTAACTCAAAATGCTGAAGACCAGATCTTGCGGTCTATCTTCTAGATTGGGAGGAGAAAAAGTAAAAGAGGAATCTCAAATACCCTAAGCTGCAGCAGCGATCGGGATTGATCGGGAGCATGCCCGCTTTGCTGCACGGACAATGTCATCTACCTGTGAGAAAATAAAAGGAATGATCAGATTATAGGGCAATCATTTTGTCCAAGTAACAGCCTTTGTGATGGTTTTTCAAATACATCTTTAAATCGGAGCAAAGATAACCAAGATACTGACCTGAGGAACTGCCATCCTCTCGAGATTGGCAGCATATGGCATTGGAACATCAGCTCCGGCAATCCTCTCGACTGGTGCATCAAGATAATTGAAACTCTCCTCAACCACAGACATGCTGTTCCAAAAAGAAAAGAAACAGTCAGAATATTAAACCCAAATGATAAACAATCATGTATTGATATCACAAATTTTAGAGGTGCTTACTAACAGGCTTATCTACATCTACATTTAGCCATGTGCAAATATAAGATACATTAACAAAAAAAATGGGAGCGAGAGAGAACCATATTTCAGCTCCTACGCCATGTTGAGGAAAACCTTCCTCAACAGTAACCAGTCTGTTAGTTTTTCTGACAGAAGCATTAATAGTAGCTCTGTCCAGTGGCCTAATTGAACGGAGATTAATGACCTGTGAAATAGGTTGTCAAGAAGCCAAATTATGGAAACTTGGAAAAGGTAGAAATCAATATGAAAAGAACAAAAAATTTCATATGTCCCAATGAACAATTTACCTCGGCACTGATTCCTTCTTTTGAAAGAATCTCTGCAGCCTGAACACGGTTCAAAATATTTGAATGAACAGTCAGCAAAAAAAATCTTCAACCATGCTTTGCACGATACATGATGGACACTTATTAACAGCCAAAGTGTATATACATCATTTATATACAGTAAAAGTGGAAATATCCAAGGACTCAAAAGAAACATCCAATACATATTTCACCTTCTTTAACAACCTATGATTTTTTCTTTTCTCGCAACCTTAAGGGTTCCTATGAGGTTCTTACTTATTGTGCAGATACACGACAAAAAGATTCATAGGTTCCTATGAGGTTCACAACCAATCTGGAGTATTGAGAAAAAGGGTGAGACCCTTGTACACTCATCCAATTATATTACTGAACTGTTACGTTACATGTTGAGCTTACAAAGCATTATCATAAAATAAACCCATCCAATCTCGCATCAATTTCTCCGCTGTGCCTACCTGGATAAATCAGATGTAACCATTATTTTTGAGGGAGTGGAAGTGAACATTGTAGGATGCTTGTCTTTGTGCAAAAGTAATATGTACCCTTATTTCCACTTATTAGTTAATGCTTAACTTTTCATTTCCTTCCTTTCCTTTCTTGCTAATTAATCTCGAAACAAGATGAATGTTTCCCTCTCTTTCACTTTTCTTCAATTCCCTCCTCCACAATGAGCCTAAGAAAAGCTGGCCTTAATAGCTTGGGAAAAAACTGGAAAAACATCGAGTCCAAGCCAATTTGTTGGCATTCTTAAAAATATGCTGTTCAGTTTTCTGGGCTTTATTATTATCTTCTAACATTTTGGAGGGATATTATCTCCTAAAAATTGTCTACTTCTTTGGTTTTATAATATTTTTTTGCTCATATCGACAGTTGTTTTCTCCACTATGGTCATCCTCAAACCAGCATAAATTGATGCACAAAGATCTCTCTTGCAAGCAAACAACAATTCATCTGCTTACATATTTAAAATATATCTGTGGTAACAAACACAATATGGAGTAACCAGTTCATTTACAAATATATGTGTTTCGGGAATATGTGACAAGCTTATGCTAATGCAAATTTTTGAACTGAGAAGGTGATGTGAAACTTGAAGTCTTAGATACAATGTGATTAGTCTATTATTTACACACCTGAAGAGCATATCCAACCATTTTTGAGAAAGCAGTAATTGTCACGTGTTTCCCTTCTCTTTCTACCTGTCAATGAAAGCACAATAAAAACTGAGTTTAAAAATACATGATAAATAACCTGGGTTAACAACTCCACTTGAACAATCACCAGAAAGGCATACCTTGGCCTTCCCTATTGGAAGAGAAAAACTGGAATCAAGAACCTCAGCTGAAACAGGAAATGACTCACCATACCTGAAAAAAAAATGTCATGTTACATATAGTGCTCTAATTAAGGTATAATGTAAAACCTTAGTTTGGGATAACATACAAAATTTCATTTTCAAGAAAAACAACAGGATCTGGATCCCTGATGGCTGCTTTTAGTAAGCCTCGAGCATCTTCAGCAGAATATGGTGCTAGCACTTTCAGACCAGGACAGTGTGCATACCATGCTGCATAACACTGCAAACAACTCCTTATAAGCACTTTGATCATTCTTTTCACATTCCTAAATATACAATAACTCTCCATGGCAAGAAAAATTATTAACATGAAACAATCCAAGAAAAAAGGTTATGAACATGTAATTATCCCCAAAAAGGTTTATTGACATGTAAGATTGAACTATTATTTTCTCAAGAAAAAAGATTGATCTACTATTATATGTACATAGGCACACAATGTCTTTGAGAATAAACGATAATTGGTGCTATTAAAGATAAGAACTTGGAACTTTAGAACAACATTGGAGGTACAAATTTCATCCAGTCTCCTTCAGACTTGACTTAAGGGCAGGCCCCTTTGTGGGAAAGAAGTGCAAAAGAATTATATTGTTATTGTCCACAGAGTTCTCCTTCCCTTAGTTCTTTACATGGATAACTGTCTTAACGTGGGGATTTTCTTCCTTCTCCACACTTGACTGCCTATTAACTTGTTAACCCAACCTTGCAGCCCTCCAACAGTGAGAACACTTACGGCAAGTACTGTAATCATCATTGAAAGAAAAATAGGAAAAGTGGTGTACCAACAGAGTGACTGAGTTCATGCCAGCGAAGTGTAAAGGACATGGAATAGTTTAATGCATGTGACAATGATGGGAAGTAAAAATCTCAGATGCAAGTGGGTGCTATCTCAATACATCCATTCTCCTCTCTTTACTTTCACCTCTTTGAAATGATTTTGACATAAAAAAAATAACAAAGCCTTACCCAAAAAAATTCATCTCTCCCAATACTTAAAAGGAATGGGTTTGCTTCACTCACTAGTGCTCCTATTTCTTCACTAGGAAAAAAAACCTTAATCCTAGGCTAATAGAGACATTTCATCTGAAGTCCTCATTCCTGAAGCTAGGATATAAAATCTTCGATATCAGTGAACTATTCAATTAAATTAAATGCAGATTTCATCTCTTTAATATATATATGTACCTGAGAATGTTGAGCACCAACTCCAGCAGCAGCACCATTTGGTCCTCTGAATACAATGGGAACTGATATCTGACCAGCAGACATGTAGTTTGACTTGGCAGCTGAATTGATAATATGATCAATTGCCTACCCAAAGAGAGAATTTCGTTATTTCAACTTCATAGAATATTAGAACACAAGACAGGTGTGAAAACAGAATAGCGAAAGAAGTATATGGCATTAGCATTCCACATGGCATGCACGACATTGAAGTCATTTATCTTAATTTTTTATAAGGTGCACATGTAAAGCTACACAGTGGATCACACAGAAGAACTCAATTAAGAATAGGGCAAACTTAGTAAGAAGCATATGATCAAGCTATCATTAAAAGAACACACTTTGAGGATATCATAAGAACGTCACTCTTATTAGATCTAAAAGATTAAAAAAATACATCAGATACTGTCACAAGTATCCTTTCACAGCATGCTTGAGACATGAAGGTGTATATAAGCTGAAAAGTTTATTCAAACAACACCCCAAAAAATTAATTCTTGATAATCTGCATGGACAGGTTCTTTCCACACTTCCGAACATTCATCTTATGACTTGATCAGTACTCATCTAACCAGCAAAAACAGACTTGGATAACAGATTTTGTTCTAAATATCCTAAAAGGGTATTAAAGGGATTAACATCTAAAATCTGCAAAGAATCATCAGTTTTCCACACAAGAAGAAGACATAGTTAACAGAGAATAAATGTGCGGTCAATAGAACAGGGAAAGACGGCTAAATAGAAAATGATAAAATATAAAAACAGGTGACACAAGTTTAAACAACTTAGCTCATAATTCATCTAAAAAAACTCTGGTCATAATGTAAAAGTGTCCATGTGAATCATAATACAATGGGTCATGAGAAGCATATAGAAAGCGTTAGAGGAGATGAACACGATAGGGAGGAGAAAAGTAGGGAAAAGAGGCAAGCAGCAAGGCAGAGAGAGAAGAAGAGAAGGGGAAAATAGAGGAGGCTTAATAGAGAAAATACAAGTGTTACAAGAGAAATGAAAGTTTTTAGAGTGAACCAGGACATAGATAAAAAAGAAAATAAGGGGATGACCAGGAAACTAGAGCTGGAACCAAAACGGAGAAGAACATGGGCTCATGTTCCCTTTCCTCTTTTTGGGGTTGCTACTACAGTCGGAGGTTAGAGTTTGCACCAGATAAGAACACAAACTTACCATTAATACAGAATATTTGCAGTCAAATACTAGTTCACTTGCCGGCAGACTCTAGTTTCCAGTCCAATACTAGTTTGCACCAAATAATTTGAGGAGATTATTTAACAAGTAAATTTCTTTTCCCAGAAAATTCGAAAGGAATAAGGCATCTGTATCAAAGCTCTATAAAATAGTATATCAGTCAAGCCAAACTCTAGAGTTGAAGATCCAATTGATCCAAGTACATGATGGATATTGTGATTTGATAAATGACATAACTCTTAAATTCTCATTGTCAATATCTTTGACAAATTGTGGATTAAATCAGAATTTTTTCCAATCTTAATTTATTATTTCAAAAACTGCTCTTGTAAATAAACTTATCTAGAACATTTTCTCAGAATTTACAAGTCAATACATTCATCCAATTGAATCTGTGACATATCATCATCACCAAGACCAAGTGATTCTTCCTCTAATATATATTCATATTTCCTAGTGTATATTCAACTTATTATATCTTATTTGTCCTTTTGGGATACACAAAAAGGTGCTAAATATTTTTTTAAAGGTAGTAGAAGGACCTCTCAAAAAAAATAGGTAGTAGAAGGAAAAAAAAAGTATCTTAAACCTGCATAGAGAAGTTAAATGTCATAAACTCGACAACAGGACGAAGTCCATAATAAGCTGCTCCAACTCCAATTCCTGCAAACCCAGCCTACAAAAGGACAGACGCAAATGCATGAGAAAGAGAAAGGGTGAAACTCATACATATGGTAATTGAATTAACTGCTCAATTTCATAGTAAAGAATACTTGAGTTACTGAGTACATAACAAACCTCAGTGATTGGAGTATCAAGAACTCTCTCAGGACCATATTTCTCAAGAAGACCCTTAGAAATCTAAAATAGTAGGCGAGCAATGATGTGATTCAAACCAAAAAAGAGAATGGATTATTAAGACAAATACAGAAAAAGGACAAAGGCTTCAACCACGATTACAATTCCTGACCTTATACGCGCCTTGATACTCGCCGACCTGAAAAAGTTTAATAGTTTAAAAGCAGCTGCACAAGAAAACTAAAGGTCTGAAATTAACAAGACAGTTCCACTTCCAAAAAGTTTACCTCTTCACCCATCAAGAAAACTGTAGGATCTGCAGACATTTCTTCATCCAGAGCTGAGTTCAGAGCGTCACGCACTGTCATCTGCAATAAACATATCCATCAAACTAAATTCCTTACCTTTAACCTTACCTGATCAAGGAGATAATTCAAACAAATATCCATACCATTCATAAACATAAAAATCTAACCAACAAAAGAAACAAGTGGCAGCCTATAAATTTCGTTAACTCCCGAAAAAGTTATGCACGAATAACACAACAATATATATTTAAACTCTTATTGTCAGCTAGAAGAAAGTAATCATAGACACAGTGAAGGACAGCCTTACAAACTCGTTCTCAGTAGCACATTTCCTACATGACTTTAGGAAAAAAATGCACAAACTTTAACCTGTGACCCTCGCCACTATTATTTTGAGCAAAATTAAAAAAAAAAAGAAAAATCCACTTATGTTCACTATGTTCGCAAAATTCAAGAAGACAATTTTGCGATACCTCTTTTGCAGCAGACGAATACTTCTTCGTCGACGACGAAGCTGCAGGCAAAATCCTCCGTAATACCTGACCAGCAATCTGAAACTCCAAAGATTACCAATAAATCCTACGAACCAAAGCAAACCCTAAAAACACGATTGTTTCATTGCATACCGTCGAGGGGAGGATTCCGCATCCGAGCTTACGACTGGTAACTCCCAACATCTTCCTCCTGCCGACAGAAAACTTAAATCACAAATGAACACGCATAAACACACAAAAAGAAGCACGAAATCCACTGCGCTCTAAGGGCCTCGATGCGATCGGTTTGTATGAGACGAAATGATAAAATTACAGAAACAAAAGAACAGGAAGAGAAATTGACACGGAATCCGAAAAGACATCGATTCATCAGCTTCGCGGTTGGAAATTCGAACAAGAAATTACAGAAACAGGAGATCTGAATCGGTACCTTGCTCTTGATCTGGATGACGATTTGGGGGTTCGGAGAAACAGATGAAGCCTGGGAGATCAAAACGAGGCGAAGGAGAATAGTAGGTAGCAGACTCGCCGCCACGGCGTTTCTTAATTATAAGTTTATAAGAAAAGAAAGAACTTCAAAAAAATGTAAAAAAAAGTGGAAGTAGGAAAGTTGGAATTTTCTTACAGAAAGAAAATTGCAAGGAGTTTATTTCATTATTTGTTCAACCAATAAATTGCATGATTATATAAGAGCAAAAAGCTAAAAATTATATTTTTTTATATTTATCTATACTTTGAAGGCGGATTTTAGATTTTTAAAAAATCAATCGAAAAGCAGACACTTACTAATAATATATACATTATTTTTTCACATTTAATATATTGAAAAATATTCACACATGAAGATAAAAATTATAATGTTATAACTTATTAAAATATATAAATGTGACTTATGTTCATTTATATATAAAAATATATTTTTTAACATTATTATACATTATAACTTTATAAAACTATAGGGCTTTAAAAAAATGATACATTTTTAAATGTTATAAAATCATTCAAAAACTGTGTGATTCTTGTAAAGAGAAACATGTTGACCCATATCATTTTCATCCTAATTATTATCACTATATTTTATAATATCCATATTTCTTACTTACTCTTTTATATTTAAAACTATAACCCATAGAATCTGTCTGTAGATGTACAAAGTGTGAATAATATATCAATGTATTATATCATATAAAAAATTATAAATGCGTAATATCTTTAAAACACAAACTATGATGAAGATTGTTTTAGTTTGGGTACACAACGATTAATAGGATAAAATAAATATACAGTTCATCCTCGAGCTATTTGACTTCAACATTCATTTTTAACTTATTTTAAAATGTGACTTCTTTTAGAATTATTTTAAAAGATAGCTATAATTTGCACTACGTATGAAGTGTACTCTTGTTACTCTCTTTTTAACATAATCTAATGGGAGTGTTTGGCATTAGAATATAAATGAAGAATATATATGGATAATCTAAAAAATATAATATTCTAGTTTAGATATTCTTTTTTTTTTGTTTATTTGGTAGTTTGTGAGTTAAATATGTTAAAACTAAAATATGAGGCATAAGAAATCAAAATAGAATTATTTATTTTAAAATAAAATATTGTTCTTTTTTAATTTTTATTTTATTAATGACATATTGGTCTTTCTATATTGATAGCACAAAAGAAAAATCAACTTAATCTATCATATTTGAAGGATAGAGATAATTTAATTTCCATCGAAATATCAATCATCAATTTATTTTGTGACTAATTCAATGGATGTTTGATTTTATTCTTAGGAAGATAATCCAATTTAAAACACCTCCAATGTGTATAAATAGTTACGAAGGTCAATCTTAAGAATAAAGGTCGCGTCTGTGGTTACTTAAATATGGTTTGTGAGTAATGACTATGACAATCAATCTTTCCAAAGAACGTATCTTTAATATTACCCATGCAGCACATTAAAAATATTTACAATAAATTATTACAGAAAAATAAAAAGTTCTTGTTAAGAAAGAAATTAAAGAAATACGCTCTCTCTAAACAAGGAATGTTACATTCTTCGAGTACTCCGTATCATCAAGATTTTTTAACTTCATCATTGACTAGTTGATGAGGGTTCTGCCTTTTATCTCAGTGTTATTAGAAATGATCTCATTTCAAATTTCTATTATTAATATTTCACTATAAATTCCTGATTCCGTAAAAAAATTTGACAGTGCGCCAAAAAATACTTCTTTTATGTAGTGTTTAGTTGAGTGCTTAAGGCTTTCTAAATTGAGATTAACTATAAAGAATATTTAACAAGAGAAGTTGAAATCCTAAAAGTTTCTTTTCTTTAGAGTCAAGTATGATTTTTTTTTGTGGCCGTTTCAGATTAGGAATCGAATAAGAGAAAAGAGATGGTCAACTCCAACAGATGCAGCAACCTTTGGGTACAGGAAGAGCCACATTGTGCAGAAAATGTTGGCCTTTGCCATCAACCAATTCCCACCTAAAGACTACAAAAACTTATCCCTTTATATATATAAAGAGGCGTATTAGCTCCAAGCACAATAGTCAACTTGAAAAATACAAACAATTTGGTCAAAATAATATTGATCCTATATGATACGATCATAATTTAATTACATAATATATATATATATATATATACGAAAAATATTAGCGTGCATACACAATTAAGTCCATTCAATGCAATCACACTCAAATGAAGGCATGTGAAATTCACAAAAATTATTTTATTTAAAATGTGAATCCCACATACCTTCAATGCACCTAATTGTGTATGCACGTTAATACGCCTCTATATATTTATATATTCATGCATGTTTGGCTTTGCGTCCTGTAAAAATCACTGTTCATGGTTAAAACATGATTGCCAACAAAGAAAATCACACGCAAACATTCAAGATCACCAAATCAGAAGGCAGCAGAGGCAAACAGAAGGTTAACAGAGTTCCAAAACATGAAGTCTTCTCCAAAAATTTGGTGTCACGTAAAATGCCGTACAATAAAATCATGTCTTGTGAGAATTATTGTAGACTAAAATGAGCACTGATAATTAACGGACAGCTGAAGCAAAAGATCTAATATTGTTAAGATATCTCAAGCGCATAACTCATCAGCCAAAGGATAATCCACAATACCCCCGATGTCTACTCTTAGGTATAAAGGTTACAGCATGGCAAAAATTGCTTCCATGTCTCACTACTCAGGCAAGAGCCTTCTGGACCTCGGCAGTAACCTCCTTCGGAGGTTTCTCGGCATGAAGGCCTGCAACAATGCCCTTCTTGGTGTAGTATTCGATGACCTGCAGCAGGAAACATAATTTATAATGATTCCATAAATGTGCCATGACTTAAACCTGAGGACCGAAAGAGATCAAATGTCATCATGGATCAAAAGAGAAAACCCCTTATCAGAACTTCAAAACAAAAGTACGCCTTGTGAAGGACAGAATTTTGCTGGCTTGTATGATTAGTATATATATAAAAGAAAGAACTTCACAAGTAATCTCGACTCAAGCAATGCAAGTAATCAGCTCAATTCTCAACATATGGAGAAAATAGTCAAGTTGGAGTTAAAGTGGAAAGAAGAGGACGAGCAAAAAGGAAGGGTAAGTAGGTGTTTTCACAACCAAAACACTTTCATGTATCTGTAATTCTTTTTTCCTTTTATCAAATTTAAATTCCATCTACTAAAGAAAATTGTACTCTTGGTGCATCATTAAACTCAGGTCTTAAATTCTTTACTCAATGAAAGAGATACTGTTCACTAAATAAAACAACCATTAAAAGGATGATGAACAAAGGAAAAAGGTACCGGTTCAGTTTGTCTGTGGAAAGCCTCAAGCCTTGACTTAAGAACCTCAGCTGTGTCATCTTTCCTCTGAATCAAAGGCTCTCCTGTCACCTAAATAGGTAAAATAAGAAAAAGATGTAAGCATCATACACGCATGTAAGTGTACCATAGAATCATCAAACAATTACACCAACATACATCATCCACTCCAGGAACCTTAGGCGGAGCAAATTTTGTGTGGTAAGTTCTGCCACTGGATGGATGAATCCAACGACCAGTAATTCTTTCTTCCAGTATTGCATCATCGATTGCAAAATTCAGCACCTTGTCAACCTTGGTACCTTGTTTTGTCAGCATCTCATCCAGCTGCATAGCATAGAAAATATGAAAAAGATGCTCAATGACTATAGTAAAATCACATGGAGCAAGAACGTCAAATTGTAACGTTACTATCAACTGAAGGTGAGTGATGTTCAGTGATTAAGTTGCTCCTTTAGGGCCCGGTTAGGTCTTGTTCCTTCTTATTTTTATTCTATTGAACACATAATGTTGTAGCATTGGGGACCATAAGGTTAGTTAACCTTTATAAACCTTTTAATCTAGGCTAAATAATTCCACCGTAAATTGCTTATTTCATGATCATTTAGTAAATATGTACTCTTGTAGTTAATTTTTTTACTTATACAATAAAATAACTAACTTTTTAAGCAAACACCAAATAAGAATAAATACTCTTATCCCTTTAGGATAAATTGATCTTATAGAATAATAATCCTCAACCATCGGATAACAATTCTTCAACCAAATGGACCCTTAGTGGTCAAGGACTCAAGAGGTAAGATATTTGAGACCTGGAAACAGTGTCTTGTGTAGTAACAGGAGTGACTGAGTGCATGTGTCTATCATCCCTAATATTCACTAGATAGGGAGTGCTTAGTGAAAAGGGTTTGCTCTTTACAAAGGGTCATACAAGACTAAAAGTAAAAAAGTTTACCTTTTGTGCTTGGACAACTGTCCTTGGAAACCCATCAAGAATAAATCCCTTTTGACACGATGGTTTCTTCATGGCCTCGTCAATTATTCCGACAACCAAGTCATCAGACACAAGCTCTCCCTAGAAAAGCACAAACCAACCAAACAAATCAACTTAGATTGATAAGATTCCTATGATTCTTTAGCACCCTTTCAATTACACAGTTGCAGATACCTTATCCATCGCCTCCTTAGCTTTAACTCCAAGAGGAGTCTTAGCAGAAACAGCAGCTCTTAGCATATCTCCAGTAGCCAAATGACACAAGCAATACTCATCCTTAATTAGAGGTGATTGTGTACCTTTTCCGGATCCTGGAGGACCTGCCATGCCAAACAACAAATGACAGTTGCATGAAAAGATAAACTAGAAACTCTGTAAGATGATTTATACTGTGTTTAACATCTCCAAAAGGTGTTGCTTTGTGCAAATATGCAATCAACAAAAAAGTTTAATATAAAAGAATATCTATAACTTAGACATCCTTCAAATCCACCAGTAATGATGAAAGGAAAAGGAATAGACATCAGACAGCGAGATTTTTTTAATGGAGATACAGAGATAATAATGTATGTACAAATGAGAAATAGAATAAACAGACAACTTTTAAAATTTACTAAGAACATACAAAGATGTAACTTACGCTACATTGTGCAAATATACAATCAGAAAAAAAAATAATAGAAAAGAAGTCTAGAACTTGGACAACCTTCAAATCCACCAGTAATGATAATAGAAAAAGGAATAGACATCAGACATAGTGAGATTTTTTATGGAGATACAGAGATAATAATGTATGTACAAATGAGAAACAGAATAAACAGACAACTTTTTTTTTACTAAGAACTTACAAAGATTTAACTCATGCTACATCGAGGAAACAGACATTAAAACATATATAAACCAAAACAATATGCTGCTAAAAAGAGCCTTCAGTAGCAACAAACCTTATGCAAGAAATAAAGAACTTAGAACCAAACCTCTGATATTGAGGTCAAAAAGTAGAAAATTTAATGACAGGGAAACACTGTAGATATCATCACAAAAACATAATCACTGTAAATGCTAAAAAGAAGTGACCTTTTTGCTGGTAAAAGAAAGGCAAAATTTTAAGACAAAAAGGACTCTGGCAACTGCATTGAGATATAAAAAAAACAGGATTTGACAACAATACACACAAAAAAAATACTTCCAAAAGAAATTAATAAAAATGACAAATTCTGTGGAAGATGATAAAAGTTTGGATCCAAATTAGTCCAAAGCACGAAATCTAACAATCAAACTTCTACAAGAACAACTGCATGTACAAATGCCAAAATTAGGCACGAATCGGCAGACACGAAACAATTCTACACCACCGCAGTGACTCGAAAACGCTAAAAAAATAAAAAGAGAACGTTGTGATATACCGATAAGAATGAGGCGTTTATCGGGCTTGGAGGAGCATTTCATGCGGCGGAGGAGCTCCGTCATCAGATCCAGCGACGGCACATCCTCGAGATCCACCCTACTGCCGCCGCCGCTCGCCATCTCGCCCTGCGCTCCGCCTCGCTTGCTCCCGTAAACGCCCCCTTCTCCGAGGAATCGATCAGCCAAAAGCCCAAAACCCTCACCCCGCTCGCCGTTTTTTAAGAAAGCGTCGGATCCCAACTCGCGGTTGGATGTTCCGCCTGGTTAACGTGTGCTAGCAATAGTTGTTTGCTTTTAAGTTCCACATTTGAAGTATTAAGACAGTAATAATCTTATAAGTTGCTAGAGACATAGAGTTCATTAGTTTTCCTAAAACCCAGAGACGGTTGGCATCTCCCCAAGCAGGGACGCTAAAGGCCTGTTTGGTACAAGCATAAGGGTGAAATAAATTATTTATTCTTACTTTTGCACCCAAACACCTATAGAATAAATTAATTCTCCCACTTTTTAAAACCATCTTGAAGTTTACAAAACCACATCTTTTTGTTACCAAAGCAAGAACAAAATATTCTTGCCATGAGCAAGAACAATTTTTTGTTCTTTTCTTTCTCTCTCTAATTTAATTTATTAAATTATTTTATTTTAATAAATACACAGTAATCTATAATTAATATTTTTTTATTATTAAATTTTGCACAAAAATATAACGTTAATAATAAATACAATATTATGAATATTTTTATATTAACAGTTTTACATATTAATTATTTATTATATTATCACAATTATTTGATAGTTAATTTATTATTAAAAATAAAGACTAATTATATATGACATGGAAACGATATTAATTAATTTATATAATATTATAATTATTTAGTAGTTAATTTTTTATTAAATATAAAATGAAGACTAATTGTATATTATTCTAAACATATTTATTTGTATAGTTAAAATTAGCACTAATAATTATTTAACTCGATAATTAAAATTATATTAATTAATTAAAATTTATAATATTAATAAATACTTAATATATTTAATAATGTATATAGTAATTTTTATATTTAATAATATCATTGGAATAGTAACTAATCAACCAAACACACTTCAAGAATATCTCATTAAGAACATTTCACTTCTATTCTTCTTACAAGAATAAAAAAGGAATATTTCTACTAATTCCTACTTTTCTTGTTATGATACCAAACAGGCTTAACAGCCTTCGGACTTTCCCGTGACACATCGCGGTGAAGGCTGTCCGCCAGACGGCGCTCCTCACCATTTTTTTTTCTTATTTTTGCAGCACTATGTATACTTTTTTTTTTCTCATTAGAATTAAGAAACTTTTCTTCTTTATAGGACCAAATCAAATAAAAAGATGTTTGAACTCTGTTTGAATCATAATGCAAACAAAATATGAGTTTAAAATTTTCACAAGGTTGCGCTTTTTAGATATTCTTTTCTTTACATAATATTTTCTATTGGAGTATATTCATATGATAGATCATTTTTCAACATAAATGATATATAATAAAAAAATAATAAAAAATAAATCTTATTGGTCAATCGTAGTTCAAGCAATGAAATATGGCAAGTACACTCAAAATAAGATCAAACAAAATTTAAATCCTTAGATTCTAATTCAAATAAAATTAAATACGACAATTATACAGAACAAATTTCTATAAAAACCCAACAACACCCACCATATCTTACAAAAAAAACATCAATCTCTCTTTTATTTTTGCAGTTTATTTAGTTTTAGTTCTATAGATAAGTTCTTATATCAATGACAAAAAATGCATCAAAAAGGAAAATGAATTCATGCATGTCAAATTGTCTATTTTTAGTGAGATATTAGTAAACAAAAAATCTATCATACTTCTATTTTGACATATATTGCATATGTGAAAGAAGTTTTAGATTACGAGAATTATTGTAAAAGAGCATTTTGTATGGATGTGCCTATTTTTTATTTGCTCGTACAATATTTAAAAGAAAACAACTCCTTCGAAATACAAAAAATGGTGCAAAGATATTTTCATTATAGTGAAGAAAATGAAATAGTATCATAAATAGTATGTATGGCAAAAAAATGCATCAAAAAGGGTGACGAATTCATGAATGTCATATTGTCTATTTTTAATGAGATATTAGTAAATAAAAGATCTATTCATACTTCTATTTTAACATGTATTGCATATGTGAAAAAAAAATTAGGTTACGAAAATTATTGTAAAAGAGCATTTTATATGGATGTGCATGTTTTTCATTTGCTCGTACTGTTAGAAGAGTAGAATGGAAAAATATTTTCTGTATATTTCTGATGAGGTTGTACATCTATATATATAGTACATGAAAAGGATCAGATGGATAACCACCAATGTCTATCTAATCTAACTAGAGAA